>OY720448.1:55123390-55223390 GCA_963082715.1 Harpalus rubripes
ATACATACATACATACATACATACATACATACATACATACATACATACATACATACATACATACATACATACATACATACATACATACATACATACATACATACATACATACATACATACATACATACATACATACATACATACATACATACATACATACATACATACATACATACATACATACATACATACATACATACATACATACATACATACATACATACATACATACATACATACATACATACATACATACATACATACATACATACATACATACATACATACATACATACATACATACATACATACATACATACATACATACATACATACATACATACATACATACATACATACATACATACATACATACATACATACATACATACATACATACATACATACATACATACATACATACATACATACATACATACATACATACATACATACATACATACATACATACATACATACATACATACATACATACATACATACATACATACATACATACATACATACATACATACATACATACATACATACATACATACATACATACATACATACATACATACATACATACATACATACATACATACATACATACATACATACATACATACATACATACATACATACATACATACATACATACATACATACATACATACATACATACATACATACATACATACATACATACATACATACATACATACATACATACATACATACATACATACATACATACATACATACATACATACATACATACATACATACATACATACATACATACATACATACATACATACATACATACATACATACATACATACATACATACATACATACATACATACATACATACATACATACATACATACATACATACATACATACATACATACATACATACATACATACATACATACATACATACATACATACATACATACATACATACATACATACATACATACATACATACATACATACATACATACATACATACATACATACATACATACATACATACATACATACATACATACATACATACATACATACATACATACATACATACATACATACATACATACATACATACATACATACATACATACATACATACATACATACATACATACATACATACATACATACATACATACATACATACATACATACATACATACATACATACATACATACATACATACATACATACATACATACATACATACATACATACATACATACATACATACATACATACATACATACATACATACATACATACATACATACATACATACATACATACATACATACATACATACATACATACATACATACATACATACATACATACATACATACATACATACATACATACATACATACATACATACATACATACATACATACATACATACATACATACATACATACATACATACATACATACATACATACATACATACATACATACATACATACATACATACATACATACATACATACATACATACATACATACATACATACATACATACATACATACATACATACATACATACATACATACATACATACATACATACATACATACATACATACATACATACATACATACATACATACATACATACATACATACATACATACATACATACATACATACATACATACATACATACATACATACATACATACATACATACATACATACATACATACATACATACATACATACATACATACATACATACATACATACATACATACATACATACATACATACATACATACATACATACATACATACATACATACATACATACATACATACATACATACATACATACATACATACATACATACATACATACATACATACATACATACATACATACATACATACATACATACATACATACATACATACATACATACATACATACATACATACATACATACATACATACATACATACATACATACATACATACATACATACATACATACATACATACATACATACATACATACATACATACATACATACATACATACATACATACATACATACATACATACATACATACATACATACATACATACATACATACATACATACATACATACATACATACATACATACATACATACATACATACATACATACATACATACATACATACATACATACATACATACATACATACATACATACATACATACATACATACGGACATCATCGTAAGAGTGTTATAATCGGATTCTAGGGACCTTAAAACGTGCTTATTCACTAAAATCTGGATATGCGATTTTTAGCATGAATTCAATACCTCTCTTAGCGAGAGGTAAAAAATAGATACATTAAAAACATTTGATATAAACTAAAATCTGAAAATTTGAGATAAAATCTAACAACGCGAATGACAGCGGGTTGAGATTTTTTTAATATACCGCTTTTAAATCATACGAGTATACCTACCTCAGAAGTTTGAAAATATATTGAATATCCGGAAAAAATGGACATAGTTTTATTGGTTACTACAGAATTGATTTATTTTTGTCTAATACCCACACCCGCAGGCCATAGGCATCATTGATAAATATTAAAATCGGAATTTTAAATGTGATTTTATTTGTTGATTTATTAATTAGTTTGTTACTTGTTAATTACAAGACATTTTCAAATAGAATATATACGCTCTGATGTTGCAGAGATTAGTCCTATCTCCTATCACAACTGCATTAACGTTGTTATATCTCTGCCTTTGAAACTATATGCACGCTAACAGAGTTGTGATCGATACTGAGAAGGAAATGCAAATGTAATACGAGATTTATTGCCTCGCTTGTAATATCTCAATCATTATGATAAAATATGTGTTCTACGAAACACTTATGTTGAAAATATATCATTAATCATTACTTTACACAACATATGACTATTTACGTAAACAATAGTTCTTTGGATTACCTAAACTAAATTAAATTATTATTTATACAAAGAAAATGGACTTCATGAGAAATTTTCTATTAAAAT
This sequence comes from Harpalus rubripes, assembly GCA_963082715.1. Lineage (NCBI taxonomy): Eukaryota > Metazoa > Arthropoda > Insecta > Coleoptera > Carabidae > Harpalus > Harpalus rubripes. The sequence goes on from OY720448.1 coordinate 55,126,461, forward strand.
TACTCTTCACATCGCTACTACAAGGTAGCATCAAAAAGTAACTGGAAACCTTGCCTATATCCAAGCGGGTGATCGCTGGAAAGAAATTTCTTTTTCTTGAGTTGGCAGCCACCACAAGGGAAAGCATCCCGCCGCCCGGCATTACTTTTACTCGTAGTTACTGTCTGCGAAAGCTGTAGGTTATTTCTTACAATGCGTTTTTTACATTCGTCGGATTTTGAAATTTCGTCTTCAAAGCAGCTTACAAACATCAAATTCTGCGTTCTGCTGGAGAAATCGCTATCTGATACCCTTCATACGCTAAAGAAAACATACGGAAATGAGACGATGGCAAAATTAACTGTGTATGAGCGGCACAAGCAAAAATTTCGCTTGGAGAAGTGATTATGATGTTTTTGATTACCTGGGCGTGATTCACCACGAATTCATCTCTCAAGGTAAACTGTAAACAGTGAATATCCTTCAACGCCTAAAAGACGCAATTAGATGAAAACGTTGTGAAATTTGGGCAGGAAATGATTGGATTTTGCAGCATGACAACGCTCTGATACACCTCTCCAGATGTTAAAAAAATGCCTCGCTGAGAACAATGTCACCACTCTAGAACAGCTCTTCTGTTCCCATGGCTAGAAATGAAATTGAAGTGAGAGGTGATGGAAAATGTGACGAGGCAGCTGAAGACACTTTCGGAAACTGGTTCCCAGGAGTTTTTTTGAACTGTTGTATGAAAGACGAAAAAAGAGTATATGCAGGAGGGGTGTACTTTAAAGGAAATCAATGCAAAAATGTTGTACAAATTCCGGGAAAATTTTGACTCTACCTCGAATATTTATCAAACTAGATATACCGGGTGTCTTAGGTCAACCGACACATGGGGGATTAACATGGAAAATCATTTAATTGTGACTGGTATCTCCCCAATGCAAGATATTAAGTTAAAATTTTGTATGCTTATCCGGGGATACTAAGTCTATGAATTATATCCCGGAAAAAATAGTTCTTAAGCAACGGTTCAAATAACATAATGGTAGCGTGTGCGCTGGGTAATAAACAAAATTTGTAAAGTCGGGTTCGGAACCAGTCGAGAGCAAATATATTTTTTTTAATTATATTTTTCAAAATAATTTTTATCATTAATATGTTTTTAATCCTTCATTCATATTTTATAAAATGGATACGTTATACGCAACACAACTTATTTGTTTTATAAAATATAAATCGCACTAAATGCAAGAATTAAAAAATTAGTACACGTATTCAAAATGACCGCCATTTTGTACTAAGCAAAATCCGAGACGATCATAACATTGTTGTCTCATACATCTCAACTGTCAATTTGAAATAAGGCTGCAATCATTTCTCATTGCCGTTCTAAGATCAATTCATAATGGTCTTAAATTTTTGATTTTAAATGACCCCAAAAAAATATCTAAGGGGCAGAAGATCTTGTAGGCCATTTAATTGATCCATTTAAACAGATCTAAAAATATTTATTGTAATCAGTCTGATTCAGATTTTACAAAATATAATTTATGATTGAAATAATGTTTATATTTTATTATATATGAATAAAAAATTAAATACATATTAATGATAAAAATTATTTTTAAAAGTAAAATTTAAAAAAATATGTTTGCTATCGACTGATTCCGAACCTGTCTCTTCAAATTTTGCTTATTACCAAGCGCACACGCTACCATTATGCTATTTGAACCGTTGCTTAAGAACTATTTTTTCCGGGATATGAACAACAAATCTGGAAATTTAATAATTTTTATAAATTTCTTCTAGTATTGCATATGTAAATTAACTAATTTGAAATATAATCCATAGAATTAGTATCCCCGGCTAACAAAATTTCAACTTAATATCTTACACTGGGGAGATACTATTCACAATTAACAGATTTTCCATGTTAATCCCCTATGTGTCGGTTGGCCTAAGACACCCGGTATGTAGATGCATTGGTAAAAGAAAAAAAAAACAGGCTCAGTGTATATGGGTTACATTGTAGCCATAAATAAATCTAAAATTATAAATGCCGCCCTTAACAAATTATTATTGGGTGAAGCAACCTAGAATATCCAAAAAGATGAACTAAATCTTGTTACTATCTATAGTTCTTTCAATCATCCTCAGATTATTTAAACACTTTTTTTATCAAAAAAAAATATTAGTTGATCGGCAATCATAATTCCGCTGACATGAGTTATCTCACGCTATCGCTTCGTATAGATGAGTTGGTGAGCTGCGGACGTAAAGAACCCGCACTGCTCCAGTTCCGGAGCTGATAAAGAGGTCCGGGTTGATGGAGAGGCTACCGGCTCACCGCCGTCCGCAAGACGCCTCACCGCACCATGGACAAGTAGGCTGGAACTTCATGCAGGAAGGAAATACTCAAACTTGCTAATGTTTATACACTACCAACGGGTATTCATATTCAATACCTAGGTACTTATACCAGTTAAATACAATGATAAATTGTTATTAATATGAGGGATGTTACGTCAAAAAAACCGAAATTTAATTGTCAAGTGTCGTTCACAATCGAAAATTTCAATTTCTAATTTGAATTTCTATTTTGAGTCAAAGCTTGGAACATGTGCCTGAATATATGTATTCGTACAGTTATGCCCGTATTCATAACAGCCTGTAACAAGGGTAACGCTTCGTTATATTCAAAACGCCTGTAATATAGAAATTTTTGTATTCATAAACATTCGTTATCCATAACAACCGTAAAATCCTGAATAACATATTTTTTTTATGTAAACTAATCAGATGAATTCAAATTAAAGATATGTGGATTATTGAGGCTCCACTTAAAAGTTAAAACCATAATACTAATTATATATAGGATTAGGATATGAGAAGTATAGTTCAGAAGAGTATAAAACTTGATCATTTTCAGTACTGTCACCATAAAACCAATCCAATATAATTTTCTGTCATTAAATATCATACCCTGTTTTTGAAAACTAGTGTACTTAGTATAGGTTAGTATTGATACTTATATGCAATACAACGCCAAATAAAATTTTAATAGTCATTGTTATATCCTTTTGCTTATTGTGAACAATATGGTCGTATTCTCACGGTTTTTCTTGATGAGATCGTTACTATTCTTCAGCCAAATCTCATTGTTCTATAAACGTACTACAAAAGAAATTTGTACACATAAACGAAGAGTATTCAATAAAAATAAAATATTATTCCATTACATCGTCCATTAAAATGATTCGGATATATATTGTTTTAAATTTATGCTAATAAGAACAATTATTAAACAATATGCGAATCACAGCATCAAGTATTTTTGCCAATTGTAAAATATATATTTGTATAGTAAATATACATGGTGTTTTCCAACTTCGGGTAAAATCTTTAAGGATATTTAGCACTGATACTAACCAAAATTTAATCAACTTGTGTCCGATCTTTAATGCTTTCCGAGATCCAAGGCAGTGAAAAATAAGTTCTTGTGGGGTATAACTTTGCTATCTCGAAAACTACAGGAGTTACGACTTTGAATAAATGAGACTTTTTGTTTATCTATGAGAGGTCATCTCAGATGTGCTTTGTTTTTTAAAAATTTAAACAATTGTTGCAAGTAAATTGTTTAATTGTCAAATAACTTCTTAACTATTAGAAATTGAGAAAAATGTGTCATATATAATTTTATTGTATTTTTATAGTCTATTTAATGAAAGGCAAAATTTTGTTCGATCACTATCTTTCTCAATTTTTCTTCGGTTCTAATACAAAATGGTCTCTTTCTCGGAAACAGTTGAAGAGCTATACTGATTAAGCTTTAATGTCCGACTGGTATATTATTATTATCATAACAACCCTGCTTTCAGGGTTGGTAATGTTTTTAAGAAATTTATACTGATACTGCGATAAAGTCTAAAATATCTGATGTGGCCAGCACATTACCTTCCGTCAGATCTATGTATTTTGCATAATTGTCATAAAGTTCTTTTGTAAAAGATTCTATTTCTTGTACATTACCTTCCGGCAATTGTATGTATTTTATACAAATTCCATACAGAAAGATTCTAGCAAAAGATCTTAAATTTCCAGTAAAATTATAACACAAACATAGATGTCAATTGCACTTAACACTGACACCTTTCAATACAGCAGCTGTTTCCAGAATTACAGCATATGATTTTTAATTTCTTTATAATATTTTTACTCAATATTCGTGAATATGAAGTATAGAGAATAAAATATTCTTTAATATTTATAATAACATTAAATGTGAAAAAATATATTTAACATAATTTTTTCAAGAAAAACTATTAAAATATTTAAATGACGGTACTTCCGGTTGACCAGTTATAACCAAAATCTAATCAGCTCTTCATATGGATGCAACGAAGAAGAATACGAAGAATTATAATTTTTAGAATTGTAGTATTAGTTATCGCAGGCAAAATTTTTGTCACACACAGTCACACACACACACACACACACACACACACACACACACACACACACACAAACACACACACACACACACACACACACACACACACACACACCACACCTACAGACATCATCGTAAAAATAGTAAAATCGTATTCTAGAGACCCTAAAACGTGCTTATTCATCTAAAACTCACCACCGAATTTTTTGACCAAAGACAATACCTACTTTACCTAAAGGTTGCGGAAGGCAAAAACAAGAAAAAACAGTCATAGCCTACCTACTTCATAATTTTATTAAATTTTTTGATCCGTAACCAGTATAAGTCTACAAGTAATTTAAATTATAGTCGGACATTAAACGTTTAAGGCACCACGGGAGTCTTCGGTCAACGTACACACCTCGGGCCAGAGTCTCTCTGAAAATACACATTTTGGTCAGTACTGTATGCCCTTAAAGTTTTTACCTGAAGTTGAAAAATACAGATTAGAATAGACCTTTAATATTCTCCATATACAATATTTCATCATAGAAAGACATAGAAGATGAAATTGACTCGATTCGTTGACATCTTCCCCGACAGAAACCAGTGCCGTTAGTGCGTGGGTGGAAATCGCGTGCCGCGCGGGTTTTTGAGTCTTCCCTAGGGAGTTATTAGTATTAACGTTCCCAAGATTCCCTGAGGAACCATAAAAGTTTTAACTGGCTGCTGCCGACAAACACAACCGAATCGAACTAAATCCGGATATACAATACAATACAATCTGGCGGGTTGTTGTACATGAGAAGTGTGCAGCAAAGCAAGAGTAGCCACGCCACGAGCATGGCCCACCGGATTTTCCTTCTATTAATCTTGCGTTACAAATGGTTCGGCTGGTGCGGTAAACGCTTCTCGGTTCGGTATCTTGATGGATTGAACCGGGCTACCGATTGCGGCTATTTCTTCGTTTCGCCCTGACCGCAAAGCCCCGCCTGCATCTCTCCACGCTGCTTGTTGACTATCACCACTTTGTTTTAACGATGCAGACTGAGATCAGGCGTAGCAGCCTGGTCAAACAGCGTGTACAACAAACTCGAGCACGCCTGGCGGCCTCCTTCAGCCTCAGGCTAATGGACGGGATTACGCTGTTTATTGATTGACAACAGACTTAATTAAATCTATTTCGCATATCAAATCATTTAACGGGGACAGCTTCAAAGGGAATGTTTGCTTTCGAGTGTTCTCAATACTATTCAACACACTCGTCTTATTTTGTAAAAAAAGGAAAAATACCATGTAGTGATGTTTGACAGAGGATTTAATTAAATCTATTTCGTCTATCAAATCAGGGAACAACTTTAAAAATAATGTTTTTCAAGGTCATAATTATTGAGGGGGCCTAAATGGACCATTACCCGCCTCATTGATGAGTTGGCACACCCAAAAATTTTATTTAAAAAAATAGTTCATTTTTGTGAAGAATAATACTAAGTACACGTTTTTCTCAAATTCAGAACATTTTAAAAATTTTAGTTAAGTTGTTTGAGGTTTCTTTGAGTTCCAGCTTAAAATTATTTGACTTGATATATTTATAAATACAATATATTTAATACATTTCAATTTGTTATCTCCTTTGGGTCATATGGGGGATCCCCACGTTACCGTTTATCATCATTGACCATTTCTAGCCCTGAGGAAGACTGTAGTACAGTCGAAACGTAGGCCAGGAAATAAATTATTGACATTAGACTGCGTGTCCGATCATTTCCCAATTTTCCGATACTAAATACGTTCCTAAGTTATTCTTGCGTGTTCCCAATATTATTCATTCACTCTTTTTTGTAAAAAAGGAAAAATATTATATAGTGATGGCAAATAAGGAACACATGAATCAACGTCTTTTATTTGTGATGTAAAATCTGAGGAACCTCCTACGTCAACAAACATATTGTTCGGTGAATAAATAGAACTCCAATAGAATATTTCCTTCTCTATAAATCACATATGAATATCAATATTAGTTTTCAAGAAAATTCTCCAACGCATTTTGATTTATTAATTCATATATCAACTGTAAATTTCCACTTCATCATTAGAACATCAAGTACTTTGTTATTGACACAAAAACAGCTCTTTCAATAATGTGTTTGCTGTCCAAGTTAAAAACTAGCAGTTTCTTTGAAACATGAAATATCCATATCATTAATGGTCTTTACAGTGCCTGACCTCAAGTACCATAAGCACTTTTTTCTGATAGAATCGGATTAATGCACCCAAAGTTCTTAATTCGTAAACCAATGTAATCAGCAATCAGCAGTGCAGATATATGTGATCTTGTGAGAATGAACCAGAAATAGGTAGAGATTTTTCTCAAATAATCAAATTTAATGAGCCAAAGTTGTTGTAACTAGAAATTTAATTATGTGGTAGTTAATAAATATTAAGAAGCCAATAGCAATACCTAAAAATAAAAGAAATCTAAACAATAATATTTATTCCATAGAACAAAATAGGTACATTGAATAGGAAATTCATAATTTAAAAATATTTAAAAAATACAATATTTTGAAAACAATGTCTATATTATAATAACACTTATTAAGAAGGTAGGTTTTTAAACCTTGCTTAAACTGTAATTTCGATTTATTGCCTTTTAATTTTTAATGTTTCCATAGATCTATTATTTGATTTGAATTACACTTCATATATATATATATATATATATATATATATATATATATATATATATATATATATATCTTCACATCATTGTCGCCATCTAACTCTATTTGTGGCGAGTGTTTTTAGTTCACCAAAGATTTACCCATTTTCTTTGCCTATTCTATTATGGTCTTCCTCTTCCACGGCTACCCTGCAGGCTCCAGTCCAGAGTAGCTTTAGCAATATCATCTGTGCCGTATTAAAGTATGACCCAGCTAGTTCCATTTCAGCTTTGTTATTTGGGTTGATATTTTGCCATGGTGTGTTCTTCTCCATAGTTTTTCATTGAAGATTTATTAGGCCAACAGCTACGTAATATTTTACGTAAGCAGTTATTTATGAAGACCTGCAGCTGCTTTTCTATCATTTTCCATGTCTCATCCATATAGAAGTACTGACTTAATATTTGTGTTGAATATCTTTAGTTTTGTTGGGGTTTTATACTGAGTGGAAATCCATACCGGTCTAAGAATACTAAATGCTTTTTTAGTTCTTTGGATTTTGCCGTGCACATCGCGATCAGTCCCTCCTGTTTGGTCTATTATACTACCCAGATATGTAAACTCATCTACCCTTTCACCAATATGACCCAGGCAGTCCAGCTGCTGATTGTTCTGAGTCATAATTCCTCTGGTTTTATTAGAGTTCGTTAATCCTACCTTTCTTGCTTCTTCGTGTAGAAGTTCTAGTTTTTCCTACATATCCGGGAGGGTATGTGCTAGTAAACAGATATCATCGGCATAGGCAAGATCTTCTAGTCGATTCATTAGATTCCATCTTATTCGTCTTTTTATATTATTTACTTTCCGTAGCATCTGATCCAGTACAATGTTAAATAACAATGGTGACAATACACATCTTTGTTTAACTCCGTTGCTTACTTCAATTTTGTTACTTGTTATTCCTTTGTGAAGGACTTGACAACTTGAGTCATGGTAGAGCTGTTGTATAATGCAGATTATTTTGTCAGGTATTTCTATCTCTTTTAGAGCTTTCCAAATGGCAGGATGGGAGAGTGTATCGAAAGTTCTTGCAAAGTCAATAAAGCATTTTAATATGATCGGTGCAGGATAGATGAAGCCTGAAACAAGCTTGCTTCTTTCTTAACATATTTTCTACAGTATCAGGGATCCTCCTGGAACAGTGACAAAAGTGACTAGTGTTCAAAGCCCTCACCCGCTTAATGTAATGTTTTGGATTGGATAATAAGAGCAATTGAAATTTTAACACATTTACAATTTTTATCTGAATTGACCCCAAAAGAACGATATTTTTTGGTTACGCATTATTCCAAATTTAAGACCAAAAACATATTATTTTGTTTTCCATTTTTAGAAAGTACCTACATAAGGTTTTCTTTACGTAAGCAATAAATAACTAGTGTACTCATGTTACGGTTATAGGTATTAGAAAATTAAATGACATATGTTTAAAATATTGAAATACATATTTCTTTAATGGCCCGTTGCACCTTTTATACTTAAAGGCTTAACTGTATGTTAAAAAACTCATTTGGCATTTTGTTTCAATACGATATTGTCAATTTAACCAAAGTTATTTAACTATAAGCCCTAAATCAATCAAGTCAAAAGAGATTTTATTCATTTTTGTTCATGGAGATTAAATTTTGCTAAAATTATTTAATAGTGTATTTTGAAATGTCAGCTGGCCTGATCAGTCATCATTAGATGATTTCCGGGACGTCCTAGAATCCTACATCTGATCATATTATAAAGAGTTCCAGTTTTTTCGAAGTTAATTTTGATGGTACCAATTTAATAAATAAATTCTGCATGCTCTCGGTTTCTTTTTAATTTTATTTGAAAAAATATTAATTGGCAGATCGAAGGCGGCATGTCATCACCCTTTCATAACCCGTGCTTTTAGCTGAGAGTTCGGTCGTAGCAGGCGCTGGATTAGATTACTAGCGGCGATTGCGTCTGACAGTCAAAGTTTTGCTGACGAGAATTTTAATTGAACCTTTGTAATTCATTGCTTGTTGAGTTCGCAGTTCCCGATGAGATGAGATGAGATGCATACCGAGAATTGAACACCAGATGTCGAGTTTGTGGTGCGGTGCCGGGTGCCGTCATAGACATTTTCATTACTTTGTGCTACTCTTTATATAACACTAGCACTAGCATTGATTCCCTACAAAGCATTTAAATAAAATTCATTGAAACAGAGCGAATGAATTTAATAAAGTGCTGTATGTAGTTCAGATGATGTTAGTTGTCTAATTTATGTACATCATAATATTTAGTGAAAGCCAGTTTTTAACAATTAATTGTATATGCTTTCATACTTTTTTATAAAATTATCCGTTTTTACAAATCTTGCAGCCCATGCTTTTGAAGTATGTATATAAGTTAAGGTAAATTTTATTAATCCGATGATTACGTACATTTACCGGCAGTTATGTATAATTACCGGCTGTTGTGTATAATTATCGGCTATTATGTGCAATCACCTCAAAAATTGAGAAATTTAATAAGTATATAGAAATTTATTAAATATACCGGTCATTTTACATCTCAAGCGCTCGCTGGTGTAGTTGATAAATAAGAAAGAGAAAACAACCTAACCTAACATAACCCAACAAAAAGTTTCCTACTGGAAAAGTAGGTGATACGGTACGTATAAGAATTCCTGATGTTGACGTTGACAGAGCCAGAAGCAACCCAAGAACTTGCTTGGCAGTTATAACATATATAGACAATAAACAATAGTCGGCATTTAATTTCAATTAATCAATATTGCCAGTAAGTATGTTTGATAAATTAAGCACATTCCCTAATATTATTAGGAATTATCCATAATAGTCGGTAATTAAGTACCTACACTTCCCAATTTATCATATTGCTCGTAGTATATATAATATATCATGAAATACAAAATATGAATGTCAAATATATATATATATATATATATATATATATATATATATATATATATATATATATATATATATATATATACATACATATATTTATTTATAATGATGGAGGTTCCAGGTAGATAGATAACCTACCTCTTTCGCTCTCGTTGCTTATATTACTTTATTGCACATGTGACCTCCTGACGTCACATACGTTTTAATGCTATTTTTCTTGAATTTATCAAAATTAAAAAATGCGGGTCGGTTATTTTTACCTTTATACCTATTAATAATATTTAAATTAATATTTTCTTTAAATTTTATCAACGACACATATTCCATTGTGTGTACAAATGTCAAGACAAACTGATAATGCATTAAAGTTACATAATTTTGAGATATTAATAACTAGGTTAATTTTTCATGAAAATGCAATTATTTTGGAAACCTATAAAGCTATTTTAATTTAGTAGGTACTTTCAAAAACTATAAAAAATATGTGCATTGTTGGTTTAAAAATGGTATCGCTTGCTGCAAAACTGGAAATAGATATTAGTACTTTTCACATTAAAAAGTGGCATGTGAGTTTCGCTACCCAACATAGTAATTTAAAATCAAAACTATACGTCTAAAATTAATAATAAAGAAAATAGCTGTTTGTCTCTTTTTTTCAATAATCTCAATTCAAGAAAAGTTCATATTTTCTCATGGAAATGGAATAGGTATTGTACAGGCTGTCTCATTTTCGATTTTTTTAAAGGTATTTCGAGTAATATTAAATATAGAGCAAAACCGTTTCCACATTTCCGGGTCTACTATTCGAGAAAAGTTTAATAGCCACCACAGGAATTTTTGATCTTCTTTTGTTTCTGAGCTACAGACAAAAACTCGTTTTTCGCTTATTTTAAAAATATCTCATATCTTATTTATTATGATAGTAAAAGAAAAATTTTTTTAATAAATTTTGAACCGTTTTTCAGGTAAAATAAACTGGTTTAATTAAATTTTTTGAAAACTTAATAATTCTGGAGATATAACACAAACAAAGTCATCTTTTTGTTTATTTTACAAGCTTTTCAACGATATATACAAAGTCTACATTCTTTTGTTTTAAACATGAATAAAAGATGATTTATTAATTTATTGGTGTGAAAATAATAAAAATTATTAAGAAACAAATGAAAACAATCTATTACAGATCATAATTTGTTTATTTCAAATATTATTTGCTCGTTTTTTCAATTTATTTGCTTCAAGAGCATATTAATTTTTTTTTTTCGAATTGTGTCTAAGCCTCTAACGTCGACAAATAAAAATTTGACTAACTAGAAAATAATTGATTAAGATAATATAATTAATAGATATAGAATCAAAATAAACAAATGATCTGTAATAGATTTTTTCTTTTGTTTCTTAGTAATTTTCAATTTTTCCTCCCTAATAAATTAATAATTCGTCTATTATTCATGTTTAAAATAAAATAATGCAGACTTGTTATATATCATTGAAAAGCTTGTGAAATAAGCAAAAAGATGAGACTATTTTCAATATAGGTTCCAATTTAAAAATTATAAGATTGTGTTATATCACGAGAATTATTAAGCTTTCAAAAAATCTAATTACGCCATTTTATTTTACCTGATAAACGGTCGAAGATTTGTTAATACGATTTTTCTCTACCATAAGAAATAAGTTATGAGATATTTTCGAAATGAGCGAAAAACGAGTATTTGCTTGTAGCTCAGAAACAAAGGAAGATCGAAAATACCTGTGTTGACTATATAACTTTTCTCGAATAGTAGACCCTGGAATGTGCTCTATCAAAAATGAGACACCTTGTACATTTTTCAGAAAAAAAAATTAAAAAAAAACGTTTTCAATACATTTTAATTAAACTGCAATCAAATATAAATATTATTTCCAACATGTAAGTCACACATACGTTTGGCATGTAGTACATATTCCACAGCAGTTTTGAGGGCATATTTTTTTTATTATTATTAATAAATTACATTGAATTTGTACAAGAATTAAAACTAGTCAGAGGACTAACCATTAATTTTTTGCTGATCTAAAACTAACACGATTATGCCTATTGATCATCCATCGATGATCAATAGTTTTCTTTGTTGGCTTCGTGCACTTGTTACTTTGCCACTTCACTTGCACTTCACTCCACTAGTTCAAAGGGTTTTTTTCTTTTTAATCTTCTAGCAAGTCCTTCGTTGTCCACTAGTTGGCTGGCTTCTGGATTGGTATGAGTGAGTAGCCGTATTTCATGCTTTTCAGCAAGCCTTTTTATTTTGCTTTTAACGTCCCCTATACACCTAGGTCACGGTGGATGTCGTTATTACGTATGTACCACGGGCATTCACTATGTTGCGTAATACTTTATTCTGGAATGTTTGTATTCTGTTTATATGACACTGGCTGGCACATCCCCAGAGTTGTATGGCATATAGCCATACTGGCTTTAAGATCTGATTATATATTACAGTTTTATTATGTATGGACAGCTGTGAGTTTCGTCCTATCAGCCGGTATAGTTTTCTGTATTTTAGGCCTAATTCGTCTCTTTTTTTCTTCACGTGTTCTTTCCAACGTAATTTAACATCTAATGTCATTCCTAGGTATTTGGCAGTGTTACCATGGGGGATGTCCGTATCCTTAATTTTGATTGGCGGTTGCTCTCTTATTCTTTTGTTCGTGAAATGTATATTTATGGATTTCGTTTCGTTCAATTTAGTTCTCCATTTTTTTGTCCAATTGTTGACTTGGTTGCATGCTTCTTTTAGTTTTTCTGATGCGTTTTTTATTTCTGTATCCACTGCTAAGATTGCTGTGTCGTCAGCAAACGTAGCAGTGGTAACGTTTTCTAGTTGGGGTAGGTCGCATGTGTAGAGTAGGTATAGGATGGGTCCAAGGACACTGCCTTGAGGAACTCCTGCTTCTATTTCTTTTAGGTCAGAATATTCGTCTTCTTGTTTTATTCTGAATAGCCTATTATCTAGATAAGATTTTAAGAGGTCTACATATTGCTTAGGTAATAATTTGTTTAGTTTATGTATGAGCCCTGTGTGCCAGACCTTATCAAAGGCCTGCGCCACGTCTAGGAATATATCTGAGCACACTTGTTTTCCTTCTAGAGCTTTTTCTATTATGTCCGTAATACGATGAATCTGATCTATCGTTGAGTGCTTTTGCTTAAATCCAAACTGATGATTGGGAATGATATTTTTATTTTCGATAATTGGTTTTAGTCTTTTGAGTAGCATTTTTTCAAACAGTTTCGAAATTATTGGTAAGAGTGAAATGGGCCTGTACGATTTCACTTCGTTGGGAGGTTTCCCTGGTTTTTGTAACATGATTACTTCTGCGATCTTCTAGCTACTCGGTACGTGTCTTACTCTAAATTCTGCGTTTATTAGGTACGTAAGCATGACAATGCCTTTTCTAGGTAGTTGTTTTAAAATTTCACCAGTAATTAGGTCAAAGCCTGGAGCTTTCTTAGAATTCATGTTGGTCTTTATTGAGTGCATATAAATTGACTTTTTGTAAACGTCCTCGGTAGGGGATAAGGTTAAATATTACTATTACTTGATTTTAAAATTAATTTAAAAATTAATTTTATTCACCAGTTACATTTATTTCATAACATTATTTTTAAAAAAATATTTTGACAGCTTTACAAATTAGGTTATATTATATAGACTGACACAATTTTAAAAAATTTGAACTGTATACCTTGTTCCGTTTAAGCCATTCAGTATTGCGGAGCATAGGGAATAGTTTTAACCTCTCTGATTGGCTGAAATTAGAGACAAGGGACAAGTTTACACAATGTAATTTCGGCTACTTCAGATTTGCGCTGTTGCCAGTGCCATCTACTGAATGGCTTAAATGGAACAGAGCATAGTTTAATTTTTATTAATATTGGCAACAGTAGATGAAAATTTTTATAATTATTAATTCAAATATTTATATTGTATTTACATCAGATGTTAGTTTTAGTCCAAAAATGTGTCCATTATAAAAATTTGTTTTAATTTGTTGCTAAATGAATATGAATTTTAAAGAGCAAATTTCAAAATACGTGGAGGAATTGTTGTTACATTTTAATATAATAGCTAAAAATTAATATCCCCGGAGGCAGTGAATGGAAGCGGTTCGCTGCGCTTATACAATTCTCGTCTGCTATATAAAATGATGAGTGAAATTTTGCAGCGTTTTTGTCTACATTAATAATAGCACATGATTGAAAAAACAAACAAGGAAAAATAGGCATTTTCAGCTGCGTCAGTCAAAGGCCGGATCTAAAAAGCATCGAGCCAAATAATTTGTGCTGCATTGTCGTGCTATGACGAGCCATCAAACGTAAAAACCAGGCGAACTGGTCGCTGATAGGCATATTCCCGTGTTCACTTACTACTCCACCAATTGGCTTTTATAACAGATTATGGAGGTCTATTAGTTTTTACAACCTAAACTCATCAAATTAACTATCTACTACGGATCATAATCAACAAAAAAATTAATATGGAATTTTTGACAATAATTTTTGAAAATATGCTTTAATGAATAGCTGATGTAATTATTTCGTCATACTGATAATTTCACATAAAACTGTGCCCTCTACCATTGTAAAAATGTATGATAGGTTTTATCAAAATTTTAAAAAAGTTACTAGTTCTAAAATGTTATTTGGTTTACTTTCGTTGTTTTTACCTCCCGCTACCCTTGGTAAGAGAGGTATAGGGATCGTGCTGAAAATCGCATATCGAGATTTTGGTAAATGACCACGTCTTAAAGTCCCTAGAATTCAATTTTAACATTTTCACGATGATGTCTGTGTGCATGTTTGTATGTGTGTGTGTGGATCCTCCACTCTAACTCAAATACTATCATTCAGAAAAATTTGAAACCTTGTATTTCGAACTTTTTGTGTAATGGAAAAAGTCCATTAGATTTTGGTGAAAATCAGATAACCGGAAATGACACTTTACTAGAAGCTCAAAATATTTTTTCTTCGAAAAATACCTTTAAATGTTATTTTTTCGAGATTAATGTTATTATAAAAATTAAAGATTATTTAATTTTTTATAGATTTGCATATTTTTTTTTCTATATATTTTATGGATAAATTTATAAAATTATCTATAATTTAAATCCCAGACCCTGCGCTTTGAACAAACAAAAAGCAGTTATTCAAATGTATGTAACTGACAAATAAATGTCACTATCAAAGAACTAATCATTTCAAAATAATATTAGTAACGTTTTAAAAAGAAAAAAGTAAATAGAACAATAGAAAAGGAATTCAATACAGTTTCCAGCATAAGTAAATATGTAGGAATGTATTTAGATTAATAAAAATTAACTATTCACAAAAATATTTAAGCTAATCCTCATTTTTGGATTAGTGAATTCTATTCTATCCCGGTATTTAAAATTTAATCTTCATTTTATTATAGCTCCGGTGGCTCAATGGTTAGAGCAACGCGTCATGTCATGAGTGCCCTCAGGACTCTGGGTTCGAATCCCACTGTGGAATGGATGTGTGTGAGTGTGAACTCACTCTGTAATTGGGATTTAATCCTGTTGCGAGGATTAAAAAAAAGTTACTTGGATTAGATTAGACTATATTTTAAGAAATAAACTGTCAAAATTAGAGTAAAATTCGCAAATCCAAAAATAAGGATTAACTTAATATTTTTTGTGACTCGAGCTGTAAATGGCGGGAGGTATTGTGTTGGCCACACCAGATTTTTTTCTAAGAATTCAATGATATAGAAAGATAAAAACAGAAGGCTTGAAACTAGTAAGAATTTGGAATAGAGTAGATCAGTGACTGAAGCATTTGCAATCGTTTTTATTCATTATTTTATTAAAATTCTTATTATTATTCATACATATTTTCAATTACAAATGTTATTTAAAACATAAGTGATGAAATAGATTATTTTATGTGGCTTCTTTTATTAACGAACTCTACAGTTTTAGAACAAAAGATCCGGATATATATATATATATATATATATATATATATATATATATATATATATATATATATATATATATACTTTCTTGTCGTCGCACTGATATAGGCGATAGGAAATGAGCAATATGACATCTGGTGATATTTTGAGGAACTATAGTTGACGGGATAATTTATACATGTGACATTTGTTTGACTGTATAAACATAAACACATAAACACAAGTGTTATGTATAATGTTCCTAATATTTGCGTTCTCTTAATATTTCACACGTAATGCATAAATGAAATTAGTAAATGTAAAATTATCCCGTTAACATTAGTTCTTTTAAAAGCCATTTTGGCGCTACGATCTTATTATCCATCGCCTATTAATATTATTTTTGGCTAAGGCAAGCTACTATCCATTTTTCCAATTGTTTCTTATTAAAAACACAATTTCCATAGTATACTAGATTAAATTTAAACTAATTTAGAGAAAAATGGTGAAAAACTCCGAAATTATTGGTTTTAGGCATAGTATACCTTTAATAACATATGAAGATAATACAAAAAGAAACACAACTGAATATTAAAATATAGAATGTTTTATTTGAAAGCGACGAGTTATAGTTATTTGAAATTGAGTAAATTTGATTCGCTTTATTTAACAGCCTGTATAATAAAACTTAAAAAAATATATGAGAACATAGAGTATATTTATAGTTGTACAGAAAACAAATTCTTAATTTATACTACTAAAATAACTTTAGTACGCCTTTATAAAGTAATGCCTGTATTAGGTCTTTTTTTAGAGGAAAAACGGAATAACTTGGCAACGCCAAAGAAAACTAAAACATAATTCATATGTGCGTATAGATAAATTAAATACAATTCAAAATATATGAAAATATATAGGGTATTCCATTTAAAAAAGAGCAACAATTCTTGCCGAGCCGTAATGCAACACCCTGTATATGTGAAAATAATTTTATGTTATGTAGACTAATTAATTCTGTTAATAAATTTATGCTGTATTTCCAACGACAAGGGAAATATCGATGACGGTCGTTTCAAAGACTTACCTGTATATTCAATATTTATTTTCTTCCTTTCTATCATATTTCGATAAGTATTAGTATACAATAAAAATCTACATCCAGAGCCGGATATATGGGGGGGGGGCAAAATGTGCACTGCACACGGCCCCGCGGTTAGGCCAGCCCCGCGCTAGCGTAGTTTTTCTAAATTAAAACTAATTAAAAATTACCTACGCTCGACTATAGCGCAACAGAGACTGGTTGGACTATCGTTAATTTCAAATAAAAAAAGCATTTGTAATGGGATAGATTTTTCCCAATTTATAGACGATTTTGCTGCGAAAAAAGCACGCAACATTAAATTATATTAAAATATGAAGGTTTTTTTTGTTTCTCTTCGAATTTTGAATTTTCTGTGTTTTTATTTTTATAGTTATTTTTTTTATTAAATGGTACATGTGTATATTTATAATGAGTAAGTAAAAGTTATTTTTCTTGGCCCCGCATTTATTTTTGCACACAGCCCCGCAAACTCTAAGATCGGCTCTGTCTACATCCTTTCTTTAAATCTACAACAGCATATTCAGAAAGATATGTTCGTTGTGAAACTTATAAAACGAATATATCTTAAATTCAAATAAACATGTGAGCAAAATCATTTTCTTACCTTTCTTAGTAAAAATTTCAATAACATCCTGGACTTCATTATCTATGAGGGCAACCAGGCACATGCCTATGGTCACCGGTATACAAAGGGTGCCAGAACTATTTTAACTGGAACGCGTTCCGGTCTATATTATTCTCTATTACTTCAAACACTGGCGGCGCGTTAAAGGGGGCTAGGGAGGATGATTATAATATGTAATCATATTATGCGCATTTTTTTCTACTCCTATGCTTCCTATGCTTTAATATACCTATTATGTACATATGTGTCATCTGTACTTGAATGACATTCATTAAGATATAGATTTTCATTTCGATTCAAATTATCATTATGATGCAAATGAATTTTATAACAAATTTATTGGTTTATAGTTTATTTTTTAATTATAATAAATAATCGTAGAACATATAGTATATGCAACTCATGTGTAATCAGCATTAATACACTCGC
Source organism: Harpalus rubripes (assembly GCA_963082715.1). NCBI lineage: Eukaryota > Metazoa > Arthropoda > Insecta > Coleoptera > Carabidae > Harpalus > Harpalus rubripes. The sequence goes on from OY720448.1 coordinate 55,144,602, forward strand.
ATAAATTACGGTACCTACTCGCCATGTTCGTTCATTAATAATCATTATAAATTCGTTGCTTATAATACTATTATTTTTTATCATTTATTATATTTATGCTACCAAATTGACAAATTTTCTATAGATAGTTCAAAATTGCTCCACATAGAACTACAATTAAATAGTCGTCCTCACATTATGCTACTGAATTATTATTTTACCACGAGGCACTTTGTTGTTTTTTAAGTGATAGGACAAATTATTGTAAAATCGATTGTTTCTTTGCAATATATCTTTATTATTATATTATTCAATTTAAGTGGGGTACGAAGTTGATTAAATTAGCCAACAATTTTTATTTTATAAGACTATTAAATGAACGAAACATTTTTTTTAAACCAGTGATTCCCAAAATACAGGATACTACTTTTATATTTTTTATTTTTTAATAGTCTTATGATATAGAAATTGTATGCTAATTTAACAAACTTCGTGTCTCCTAAAGTTCTCAAGATAGAAATAGGTCAGTGGCGGTGCGTCAGATGAGGCAGGTGAGGCCAGGCCTCACCTCTTAAATTCAAAACATTTGTAAAATTTTATAATTTTATTTTTCATTTAAAATGTATTGAAATAATACAAATCTACAATATTTGAACTCATAAACAATCATTGTTACTATAATTTGCCAAATAACCATGCAAATAGTGTTATTTTCACGCGAATTTACACATAGAGGCCAAATTATACTGTCCTCATGGACAATAATAGCGCAATACATAAGTGCAAGTGAGACGGAACGATTTTACCCTCTCTACGCACTACATCTACACTACTGCAGATGAGCCAAGCGATGAGTTGGCCTCTCTCGTTCCGAGCACAGGGCACGTAGGCGCTTGTTTTCAACATGTATATTTGTATTATTTTCAATTAGTTTTTGTAAAAACGGTTTAATAATTACTATTTATTGTTACTGTTGTTATTTTTTATGTTTTCATAAATGTGAAACTATTATTTATTTCTATTTTAATTGTACCTACTGTTCCTTGTCACAGTTATTTAAATTAAACATTTATACACAATTAAACAATAATAAATCATGTATTGTAGAAATATACAAATACCGACAACCAAGAGACAAAATAACAGTTCGAACTACTTACAACAATGGGAATAATCTAATTGAACTGTTAAGAAAAAAGTTAAATAAATAAATCATTACAATGATTACTTTTGCATTTAATATTTTCATTATTAGTTCTTTTGAATTATATAAATATAAAAAATATAATCTTTCAAGCGCAAAATAGCAAGATAAAAGCATCGGAATAATAGGTGAGATTGAGAATTCTTGGCCTCGGTTGAGTGGTGGGGAGAACCCTAGCTCCTGCTTGGGCTTTACGCTTCCCGCTACACGCTCACGCCGCACAGCTAGCCAGCTAGCTATTATTACTCAGTAATATAATATATTAATTTAATGCAATCATAGTTCTGTTCGTTTCGATATTTTGCGTCTACGGTTTACTGCCACCTCCATACAAAGTATATAGGCGCGGCAGTAAACCGTAGACGCAAGAGTGCGAAACGAACAAACCTATTGTATTTTTAGATTTTCTGTTTCTGTAGTTATTGCTTATATGCTCACATCTCGCATCATAATTATAATTCAATTACTAAATGTCTTCTAATGAATTCGTAAATTTTATTGGAAATAATAAAGATGCAAATAAAAATTTATTGGTAGCTTTAAAATCACAAAAGAATATAAATTTAAAAATATTTTTTAATATTTAAGACTGACAATGTTACTTTTGTTTTAGAATTTTTCTTAATTTTATGTTAATATTTTATTTAAATGAATTATTTATGGAACTGTTTTCTTACAATAAAATAAATGATTAGTTTTGACTTTTAACCGATTTTATTTTTTAAGAATATGTTAAATTTGTTTTATTATAAAGAACTCTATATTATCTTACTTTGCATTAAAACACGTTTGACCTTGAAAATTTTTAAAAAATCGCCTGCGGCGCATTTCTTTCTCACAAATTTTAAATCCATCGATATGTCCCGTATTGTGATATAAATTTGGCCTCACTTCACTCTAAATACACGCACCGCCACTGAAATAGGTTCTACTTAAATTGAACACCTGTACAAAGTATATAGTATAGTATAGAAACCAGAGAATTTTTTGTAATTAACCTTCGACACATAAGTAATAACATATCTTATAAATACATAAATGCAAGAGCTTAAAAAGGAATTCTGCATATGGCCATCATGTAATCACTCTTACAACAATATTTTAAATAAATTTTCATAACTTTTTTGATAGCAGTGGAAGGGAAAATCGGAACCATTTTCTCTCAGCGAACTGGAACAGAGCAACGTTGGTGTAATTTGTCTTGTTTGATACGGGATTAGTAATATTTTGACAGTTTAATACTGCCCGTATACGAAAAACACCTGGTTCGTTATATGAATGCAGGCAGCCAAGCAGTTTTTAAAGGGTAACATTAAATTATATTACACAACACCTGTTTTAAGTGGCTGAAGTTTTATACATCAGTGCTTTTATTAACCACTCTGTTGCTTACTGGTATTAGAATTTTATTAGTGCAAAGTAAAATATGAAACAGTGTTGATGTGTATAGTTCCAACTTTATTATTTTAATTTAGATATGGATTTCATGATATTAAATTTCTTAGCATTATTACTTACTTCTTATTATCTGCATTATAAACTAATGTTTACTGTTTGTATTAAACAATATGCTAGAGAACTATATTGTTTTTACTTAATAAGTACTGAGCATTTATGACAACAAAAATAAACAGGAATGATTTTGTGTATTGGTTATGCAAAAACTTGGTGTGTTGTCGGTGACATAATTAAGGAAGGAATTTTTGTCATAAGAAATGAAGAAAATAACAATAAACCTAAAGAAACGAAATCTGAAGATACTTATTCAATTAAAGAGAGTGAATTAAATTACTTCAAAATGTAATCTGTCAAAAATCAGAATGAGGCAGAACTTTCAATTATTCTGGATCACTCTATACATAAGACGTTAGATCAATTGAATGCAAGCTGTTACGATGGAGATGGCTGTGGTAACAAAAGTACTGTCAAATGTCTTAAAATCAGTCAATATCTATTAACATACCTAGGAATGTTATGTATATCATAACTGCCGAAGATGTCGGTTTGAAATCCGAGCTCGTAGAGCGAGGATTTTAAGACATCTAAGGCTTGTTATGATTAATAACATCCGTGGTTTGTTCAATAGTTTACCGTTGTTGACAAGTCAGTATGGTAATAATATTAGCATACAGCTACAGTTATTACTTAGTTACCAGCCTACTTTTGTACATGTAAACAATGGTATAATATCCTGAAACCGGTAAATACTTTAACAGCACAAACATCTCTTATTGCTTTGGACATTCTAGCATACCACTAACTTAAAAAAGATTAGTTAGATGTAGTCTGCATCGAGGTCATTGGTATGTAAACACAGAATATCCAGTAAAAGAAAGTTTGCAGTGTGTATATTTTTTATAGATGTTAGAAATTTAGATTAATTCAAGTTTGACAAATAAGTATGGAAAGTTAAATTTTGACATAAGTCTGTAGTTTTACTTTAGCTACTGTTTTAGCTAACTTCGCGAAGTGATATCGTGTACTTTAATGTCGCTTTCAGAAAAAAAAAATCTTGACTCCATATTCGAGTATTAGAATAAATATAAAAATTAGTAAGTATATTAATATGTAATATAATTCACAACATATATGATGTATTGAGTAAAAGTTTGGGACAAGTTGGAAATTAAAAGAGAAGGTAGTTGTGGAGTCGCCCTTCCCCAACATTGGAATTTTTGCGCAGCGCGGGCAACAATTTCTTTGCCTTGTTCTTTTAACCGTTGAATTTTATGGGTTTTGTTTTCTTTACAATGTGTTTTATGTGCCCAATGAGAGCGTACATAACTGATTTGAGCGTGTTTATGGCGCCAGTGTCGCTCCAGCGCCAAATAATAAAACAATGTCTTGCGAGAATTTCAGCCCCACGCCCCACTCCTGCACAAGGAGGAGAGTAATCCTTCGATGCGGCATGGTTGCTCGGGTGAAGAACTTGCTCATAAAATGCAACCAGTGATAATATTACTTTATTCATTTCATCTATTTATTCTTCTGTGAGTTACTGCCGCTGCCGCTGATTGCTTTGCTACGTGAGACTCTTTTAATTTCCAATGGACTTGTTAAGTTTCCTACTCTATTTTGATATTAAACCTATATAGTTACGAGGAATTCCGTGAAAATTGTGTTAATGCTAATAATGGAAAAATGACAGAACAAAAACACAGATTGGAGAAACTGATTTGCTTTACGGATTTGGGAACCAAAATCATATCTAAATATTTTTTTCTAAGTCTTCTAGTTTTTGGGTTAAAATTCTTTAAAGATTTGTCTAAAATTTCGTTACCCGCCAATGGCAAGATCTCTGCTGCCCTCTGCTGTCTGAATCAAAGTTCGATGTACACAACGCAAAAATTGTCGGGTGGTGGTTGCATACTTGCAGATACAGTAATTAATAAATGATCAACGGAAAACATATTTATTATTAATAAAAATGAAGAAATTTAAAATTTGGATAACAAAATTATAAAATTGTTTATTAAACAGGTTTCTGAACTTGTGTGAATAGAGAAAGAGCGTGGGAAGAGCACAATAGTTATGAGGTTATGAGATAATTTTTCGTGTGTCAAAACGGCAAATCATAATAGTTTAAATACGTTATTCAAAAAATGTAAGTACATATTTTGTCCATCTAAACGAAGTTTATTCCCGCCCAAACAATTAATGATATTTTTTGTTGAAAATTGTGTTTCCTTCTTAAATTATGAGAATTTTAGTAACCAGATAAGTGTATTGTGTATTATTAAAGACACTTTCTCTAATATATCCAGCCCTAACAGTGAACAATACAACCCATTCGCAGAATTGAAGTGCTGGAAACAATGAAATTTTTGCACATGGTATGGAAATAACTGTTGCTCTTTTAAAATATACCAAATTGTCATATGTGACACATCAAACTCAGATAATCTCGAAGATATTGTATGCTGTACAACATAAATTTATGAATATTACGAAGAGGATGATTTTCGTGTAACTTCGTTGACCTAGAGAACTTCACCATAGGTAATTACAATGTTTGTGTATATGCTATCCATAAACTTAAGCATTTTGCCTTATAAACAAGTTTATTACTAATGTTAAAATTTAATTGCAACAACTGGCAGGATTGTCAATTACTAAAACAAAATTTTTCATAGCTATTGTTACTGCATTCAATGATTACAAAAATATTTGGAACGTCAATTTACTGTAACGAAACATTTCCGGACCTACTTTCATGTAACATTTTTGCGCACAATGATCTCAAGAATACGCTATTAATATTTTTACACTAGTCCTAATACACCCTACGGCTAAAAAGGCTAAAACACCAACGATAGAATTTATATTAAAATTACCATTTATATTATTGTTATTATTATTATTAATTATAATAATAATAATAATAATATTAATAAAACTTGAATCAAATATTTCGAGAAAATATGAAAAGTTATAAAGCATAATTAAACCCATTTCATATTCTTTAAAAGATTTCCGAATTTAATCTTTGCTTATGTTAAAAAGAATCATGTATTAAAATTCTTCTAATCGCAGTGTAATTTGTCTACTTTAAAATTCTGTCAGTGAATTTCATGAATACATTGCAAATTTATTCGAAAAGTAGCCGAGAATTCTTCTGATGAAAATATATTACCATTTTTTGATTCAAACATAAAACTTTATTTTTCACATGGCAAAGATGTAAGGAAGATATTTACGCGTATGCCTAACAAAACTTTTCAGATAGGTACTTTGTATTGCAATTTAACTTTAATTTGCATTGACATGAAGTATTAAATTACATTGTAAAGCTAATCGCATTACGTAAGATATGTACTCGTACTCGTATTATAATAGTTTCATATTCGTAGTTAAGAAGTTTTCAATTTATTTTACTTTGTGAGCGATGTACTTACAAAGCTTTGTAAAATGATATTAAATGTACTTACAAGTTTCTAATTTGTGTACTTTGAACCGTAGTCTTAAGATAAAACAAAAATAGAATTAAGTATCTTTATTATTTTTAAAAACCCTTTTTCTTTTAACCAGTATTAAGATTCAATATTTAAAATCGAGTTTTATACCGCCTTTGTTTACCATTTTTTTATTTATCCTTCTGTACAGAAGTCTAGCAAAATAAAAAAAGTATGTGGTCATTTCCAATAAATTTAATAAATTTATATTCATCTGCAAGCGACAAGAAAACAGCCATGATCTGGATAATTTTATAATGTAAAAGACTTTTAACGTTATTTTGCATAAATTACATTTCAGTAATAATGATACTGCCACTTTAATTTCCAAAATTCTACGAAAGTTTTGGTATTATGCATATTGATATCTAACGTCTTTTAAGTTATTTAAAGATTATTTTAGAAAAAAAAATAAACAAAGGAGAGTTCTAAGAGCCTTGGTGCTTTTATCTTATGAACTTACAAAGCACGTCTACTAATTAATATTAACAGTTTCTAAATCCTCACGTATAGAACCTCTTTTGAGAATGTTAATAGATATTACATAATATATATAGGCTGCCCGTCTACAAATATCTCGCTTATTATTACGATTAGCGATTTCAACTATATCTAAATTATCGGCATACGGTATTCATGGTTCTCTATTAAGATGGACTGAGTCTTATATTAAAAATCGGTCACAAATAGTATCATGTAACGGTTTTAAATCACGGAAAATTGAAGTAACTTCAGTAGTCCCTCAAGGCTCACATCTGGGTCCACTCTTATTTAATATTTATATCAATTCTATAGGCGAATGTTTCGAAAACAGTAACTTCTTCCTCTACGCTGATGATTTAAAGTTTTTTAAACCTATTTTATTGTTGTAACTGTAGTTCAAAAAGTAGGCATGGAAATTTGTTTTTAATTTTGATACATGTCAAATATTTAGTCGATGTCGTAGACCTTGTGAAAGAATAAAATAAACTGTGTTGCTCTATTGGCTGTCCTGTGTACATTTATTTCTCCAAACTGTGCGATATCAGGCATTAAATAATATTTAACAACAGATTATGAGACTTAAACACGTTGGAAAATATTTGTATTTAATGGGAGTGGTTAAACGAAGAATTCTTCTGTGAGTTGATAAATGAAGCATTCTTCAAAATTCAGGAACTTTTAAATTGAAGAAAGGGACACAACAAATTTGTTAGCATTTACAAATTAAGACATGACGTTAGGAGGTGATCCTGTTTTTAAAGTTCCCATTTTGAAAGAAGATAACTATCACACGTGGAATTTGCGTGCCAAATCAATTTTAATCACTAAAAAGGTGTGGGATGCTGTGGATCCAGGTTATGGAATGCCAATGACAGATGTAGAAAGAAGTAAAAATGAAGAAGCATTAGGCTTAATGTATATTTTAGTTGATGATGCTTACTTAGAAGACATCTCATCTTGTCAAAGAGCTAGTGAAGCCTGGGGAAGACTTAAAAATTTGCATTGCCAGCAAGGTTTGCTACACACGATTCAGTTGATGAAGGAATTCTTTCGCACCGAGAAGCAGCCAGAAGAGTCGATATCAGTGTATCTTACTCGATTGTCAAGCATACATCGTAAGTTGAAGAATAATGGCTACGAGTTCACTGATAGAGAACATACATTAGTGATGTTGGCCGGATTGCCGAAGGAATACGAGTCGCTCATCAACAGTCTCGAAAAAGATGAAACAAAGCTAGAAACTCAACTGGTGAAGTCGAGGTTGATCTTGGAGGAGAAACGTATCAAGCATAGAAGTGAAGCTCAAACCATTATGCCAGATGGATCAATGAAGGCACTGGTGGCACAGAATGTTTCTCACAAGCAACAAAAGAAGAAGACTTCAACCAATTCTGACGCCGAGAAGAGTTCCAAGCCACGTAACTCAAGTTCGAAACAGAGTTATGTCAAATTTAGTTTCTGTTGTGGTGCTCGAGGACACATTGCACGTAACTGTCCGAAACAGAAAGAAGAAGAAGAACAAACATCGGCCGCAGCAGCTATCGCTGAAGAATTTACAGGATTTCACGCGATGAATGTGAGGGCGAATGATCCCATGATCATTTGAAGCGAATAGCTGGTTGTTGGATAGCGGTACTAATGCTCACATGACGCCGTATCGATCTAAGTTTGCCACGTACGAAGAAGCAAAACGTCAAATACGAATTGCTAATGGCAAACAAATTGAAGCAATTGGCGAAGGCTCTGTGAAGATGAATATTGCAAATGAGTGCGGCGGCACGAAGATTCTACTGAAGAAAGTTCTTCATGTCCCGGACTTAGATGGAAATTTACTCTCCGTTCCAGCAATACAGAAGGCAGAAATGGAAGTTCATTTCACAAAAGAAGAAGTCGCGTTGGTTATCAGACCTAAAAGACAGGAAATAATGAGATCAGTATGCCAAGATGGACTTAATGTCATACGAGAGAAGCCCGACATTCGAGCCATGGCAGCAGTGGATACGACAGCACTTTGGCACAAGAGAATGGGACACCTACACATTGCAGCTGTGAACAAGTTGAAAAATAGGCGTGTGCTAACGGTTGAAGCAGATGAAATAGAAACGAAAATGCCCGATGAACTTTGCGAAGTATGCATCAAAGGAAAAGCGAAGAGAATTTCGTTTCCCAAAGTTTCCAATAGCCACACTAAACATCCATTGGAGTTAATTCACGCTGATGTGGGAGGTTCAGTGATGCCCTGTTCAATGTCTGGACCGAAGTATTATGCTTCCTTTATCGATGACTTTACCAGATTTGCTAAAGTCTATTTTTTAAAGACAAAGTCACAAGTATTCGAAAAATTTCAACTCTACAAAGCCGAAGTCGAAAATTTTCATGGTTGCAAGATAAAACGCCTGCGATCCGACAATGGAGGGGAGTACACCAGTAATACTTTTGAACAATTTTTGAAGGAACATGGTATTATTCATGAATACACTGTCCCAAGATCGCCACAGCAAAATGGTGTAGCTGAGCGGTTTAACTTGACAATAATGGACATGACTCGCTGTTTGTTATATCAATCTCATGCTCCTGCATGTTTTTGGCCAGAAGCTTTATTTACCGCCACTTACCTTAGAAATCGATGTCCAACACGCGCACTCGAAAACAAGAAGACACCATTTGAAGTATGGAGTGGACAACCACTGGATATAAACAATTTAAGAATCTTTGGATGTCGTGCTTGGAGTGTTGTCACCGAACTACAGGTCGCGGCTAAGATTCAGCCGAGGGCCAAAGCAAGAATTTTCGTCGGATATGCAGAGAACGTAAAAGGATACCGATTGTACGATGCGGAAACAAAACTTTTCTACGTTTGCCGTGACGTAATTTTTGATGAATCAAGTTATCCTTTTCGATCGAAGATTTCAGAAAACGAGTCACATGAAGTAATTTTTCCACTGGACATGCATTCATACGTAATAAAAGACCAGAATGACCACCCTGATGCGGAGGAGAAGCTGAACCTTGTAGAAAATTCTGAAGAGGTCAATCAGGCAACTCCGGAAGAAGCAACAGAGCCGGAATCAGAATTGCGTCGATCATCTCGTTTGGCGTTGAAACCTAGGAGGGATTATGCTCAATCTAAAAAACTTTTTATCAACGCTACACACCTTCAGTCACCAGAAGATTGCCATGTTCCAAAGTCGTGGCAAGAAGCATTAGCATCAACTGAAGCTGATGCTTGGAACACGGCAATGGAGGAGGAAATTGGTAACTTGAAGCGCAACAAAACTTGGGAGTTAGTTCCAAAACCTCACCATGAGAAGGTTATAGGAGCTAAATGGGTCTTTCGCAAGAAATTTGATGAAAACGGATTACTGACGCGTTACAAGGCACGACTGGTAGCACAAGGATTTAGTCAACGTCCTGGTATTGATTATCATGAAACATACGCACCTGTTCTAAAGGCAAAAACAATTCGCACAATGTTAGTAATCTGTGCACAACGAAACTGGATTGATAGAATTTACGACATTGTGGCCGCGTATCTAACAGGCAATCTGAAAGAAAAAGTTTACATGATTCAACCTAAACCATTCTTAGAAGAAGGAAAGGAATCATTCGTTTGTTTGTTGAAGAGATCAATTTATGGATTGCGCCAATCTGGTCACGAATGGAATGAATGCCTAAACGAAGCACTAATCGAAGAAGGCTGCATACGCTCAAAGCATGACCCATGTATTTACTTCAATCGCTCGAAGGAAATAATTATTGGAGTATACGTTGACGACATACCGGTCATTGCTGCGAGACAAGAGCTGATTGACGACTTCGAGAAAATGATTGCCGCACGCTTCGAATACAGAGACCTTGGAGGCATCTCGTTTGTCCTTTCAATTAGAGTCATCAGAGAAGAACAAATAATAAGTCTTGATCAGTCGACTTACATTGAAGAAGTACTTGAAACCTTTGGTACAGGTAACAAATTGGAAGCATCAAGACCAATGCAAGATGGGATGAACGACTTAAACCCAGACGAAGAAAGAGATGAGGAAACAAAGAGTTTTCCCTATCAGCAGATCATTGGAAGTCTCCTGTACATCTCGGGTTCAACACGCCCAGATTTGTCGTACACTGTATCGTATTTGAGCCAATTTAATAACTGTTATGGAAAGAAACACGTTAAAGCAATTAAACATGTTCTGCGGTACTTGCGTCAAACTAAAAATTGGAGACTGACCTATAGCAAAAATGAAGACTTAAAAGGATTCGTGGATGCAGATTACGCAAGCGACAAAACTGATCGAAAATCATTTAGCGGTTACGTTTTTACATTAAGTGGAGGAGCAATTTCGTGGGCTTGCAAGAAACAAAGATGTGTTGCCGTATCAACCGTCGAAGCTGAATACATAGCAGCTTGTGAAGCAACGAAAGAAGGAATTTGGTTGCAAAGATTTTTGAAAGAAATTGGAGCAAGTGACATGGTTTCAACACCACTGAAGATTGGAATTGACAATATTGGAGAAATTCATCTTGCACGTCACGAAGTAATTTCCGATCGAAACAAGCACATTGATGTGCGTTATATGTTCATTCAGGATGAGGTCCGAAAGAAGCAGATTGATTTCTATTACGTTTGTTCCAAAATGAATCCAGCGGATTTATTAACCAAGATTTTATGTAAGAAGAAAATTCGTCAACATTCGTCCAAAGTCGGATTAAAATAATTTTTAATTATTACTGTATAATGTAAAACAAATTGGAGGAGTGTTGTAACTGTAGTTCAAAAAGTAGGCATGGAAATTTGTTTTTAATTTTGATACATGTCAAATATTTAATCGATGTCGTAGACCTTGTAAAAGAATAAAATAAACTGTGTTGCTCTATTGGCTGTCCTGTGTACATTTATTTCTCCAAACTGTGCGATATCAGGCATTAAATAATATTTAACAACATTTATCTCCTACCGACTATCTCAAACTCCAAAGTGATTTAGAACGGTTACAAAACTACTGTGAACTGAACGATTTATCTTTAAATATTGAGAAATGTCATGTAATAAGTTTTACTCAACTATAATTACTTTTCCGTACAATTTGGATGGTTCTAATTTGGAACGTAAAGCAAATATCTGAGATCTTGGTGTACTTTACGATTCCAAGTTACTACTTAATGAACATGTTGTTGTAATAGTCAAAAAGGCATACAAAACACTTGGATATATTTTTCGTGTAGCCAAATGCTATGAACATAAAGCTTCATTAATCTTGCTATATAATGCGATAGTACGTCCTATTGTTGAGTATGCCTCCCAGGTTTGGAACCCAATGTACAATAAAAATATAATTCTTATAGAGTCAACACAGAAAAAATTTATATCTGTATTAAAATACAAATTTTTCTATGAAAAATTGAGTTACAATGATTGTAATTTAAAATCACTTGAACAAAGAAGATCCCAAGCTGATATGCTTTTCCTCTTTAAGCTACTAAATAATTATATTGATAACTAAAATATCATTGATTATTTAAGAATTCATATTCCAACTGTTCATACACGAAATAGAACCTTGTTTTATGTACCAAAATGCAATACCGATAATTATATGAATTCTCCCCTAAACAGAGTTATGGGAACCTACAATCATTCATATCAACATATAGACATTTTTCATTTATCACTATCTCAGTTTAAGGGTGTACTTCATAGCAATAAAGTTATTCATGCTTCTTAATGTTTTCCATGTGATTTATTATAATTTTGTGTGTAATTGATTGTGTGATTAGGTACTGTATTTATATGTGTATGTTGTTAATCAGTGGAAGCCTTTAATTGGACAATTGTTGTCTTCCCAAATATTTCAAATAAATAAATAAATAACATAAATTATAGTATGTTAACTTCTCTATAAAATTTCGGAAGTATATATATATATATATATATATATATATATATATATATATATATTGTGACACAAACTAAGGCTACTCACCTGTGCCGCACATAAGTTGATTGCCTGTAACTCACGGGTATAGGGCGGAAGCATAGGTCGTGGGTTGAATAATAATTTTGTGATATAATGCAGCCTAACTAAACAAAAAAAAAAAAAATACTCAGGCCTATGCCTGTGCAAAACATTTTAAATACCACCTATTTATTCTGCGGACGTCAACACCTTAAAAAGGGTAACCTCGAGAGAAGGAACACAGAACGAATATAATGAACATTTTTATTTTTGTTAAAACCAAATTACAATAAAAATATAAAATATAATTCAATAGGAGTTACTTGACTTTATGAAAATAAATTTGTATAAAATTTTTTGTACCAAAAAAGACGGCGGCAGCACAGATAGTCCCCTATCTACTGATGATGAACCACTAGGGTGGTGAGAACCGAACCCTTGGCCCAGACGTAAAGCGGAACCCAGTCGATCTTCTACAGAAGCAGGAGTAGCCCGTGGCCGCGCAAGCGATACTGGGAGGCAACCCTCGGTCGCTGGTTCGGTGTAAGTTTCACCCTGCAGTGGTGTAGGAATTATGCGACCTTCAACGAGGTTTAATATGGCTACGGCTCCGTAGTCCGGCGGATCTAATACTCTTGACTGGCTGACTCGTAAATGGATCAGTAGCTCCAAAAATCCGAGACCAAGGTTCAGCCACCATCCACCAGAGCCACTAAGTCCCTAAAAAAATTAGCCGCAGTAACTTGTACTTGGAGGCACAACGCGGCTTGAAGAGCCTGAATACTTTATAAACAAAATTAACAGAAGTTATACAAATAAAATTCTGAATTTAAATTTGAAACAAAAATGATGGACGAATGAACAATACAAAAACAAAACAATTACAACAAATAAATACAGCACTACAAGGGAAAGGGGATAAGGGTTGAAGGTAGAAAAAATAAACTTTAATAACCGCACCTTGTGGGATGCAAGGCACCGACGAAAAATAGAAAGAGCCCTTCCTATTTAAACAAAATGAAGTGTTCCACGACCACGGAGACCTGAGCCTGACCGGTTATCAGCTCGTAAAATAAAATTAAACAAAAGAAAAGAACAAGAAATTTATATGACCCACAAAATTTTGACTAGTCAAATAAAGCTACACGTGGCGCAAACAAATACAATGAAATATAATACAAGAGCACGTAGAGTCGCCAATACTCAAAATTAAATTAAACAGGCCTCTAGTAAATTAGAATAAAACAAACGAGAAAAATTTAGATAAAGAGGCAACAAGGTAATGAATAGAAAATTTAAGTTAAAAAAAAAAATTAGAACCGTTGAGCTCACAGCATGAAGCCACACGAACTAACAAAATTTTAAACAGTAAAATATAGAGAACTATAATAAAATACAAAAATTAAATCTCAACAATGAAATAAAAAGAACCAGCTCCACAGTGCTGCTAAGTGACTCGAAAATAGTCCAACTGTGGTTACACCAACCGGCCAAAACCACATGGCACAACAGTAGACCAAACCATAGATTACCAAAAAGAATAATAAATAAAAGATCGAGTCACTTACCAGACACTGCTTCACCGGATTCCAAAGGAAATTTAGACAAATAAAAAGAAATTAAACGAAGAGCAAAAGAACTTCATGCTGCCAACTCACAACTCAACATGGCGACCAAACTCGAGCTCAAAACCGACTTCGACTTCGAAACGACTTCGAATCCCCTTTTCGACTCTTTGATCAGACATTTATATCCGGACCAAGCTAACCCCTCCAAGGTATGCGCAAGGAAATAACGAATAAAATTTTATATAAAAAAGTACAGAATAAGATTGGAAAAACATTTGGACTATTTTATAAGGTGAAAATAAACTGGAGTAAACTAAATTTGGAGAAAAAGGCAATAAAATTTAGATAGAATATTAAATAAACTCTCGTTAAACAAACAATAGATGGCTTATGAATACAAAATTTACGAAGTGTCTTTCAACGAAAAATTCTTACAGCAAAATCAGAGGTTCTCAAAATTTTTACAATTGAATTTTTAACAATTTTTTAAACTAAATTTTTTATAGAAAAACGTGTGACAGCGATGTTGCAAAACGTCACAATATATATATATATATATATATATATATATATATATATATATATATATATATATATATATATACATATTATTTGTTTTTGGCTAAAATCTATACTATACTAGACTTTTTTCACATTATTTAATATGAAGTTTTAGACTCATATGAGAAAAAAAATTATAAGGAAACGAATTTATGTAAATTTTTAGACATTATTACAACGACAAGATATATAGATACAGGATGTTGACCGCGACACCGGAACATAGTACTAATAAGTAAATTCATACTGTTGTAAATTCCTACTTCCCTAATTATTTTACGTTAAAAAAGCATAAAATAAAAGTTGGAGAACTTAAAATTCTGCATCAGAATCAATAACTTGAGAGGTAAAACGTGAAACATTTGTTAATTTATGTTTCAATTCCATGGCTATCGCTATTTTTGGGGTGGTTTTCGTCATTTTCATACGTAATTTTCCCCGTTACAAAGTATGTAATATTAATTTTAAGCTTTACAACTTTTATTTGAACTATTTATACCTAAATTAATTAGAGAAGCAGGATATAACGAAAATATGATTTTACATATTACAGTCTTATGTTGCATGCCACTGTGCGGAAGTTTATGCGTTTTAGGTAAGACTGTTTTACATACATTAAATAAATAATTCAAATTTATGAAACCTATTTATCAACAAAAGATATTAATATTTGTAAAATTGTACAAAACTAAAAACAAAAATTATAAATTTATACATACATAATCTGTAACCCTTTTTGTACCTTTCGGTTTAAGAGTAGTGATGTGCCGCCAAAAGAATCCCTGCCGGGAATTTCTCGGAAATTCCATTATCCGCGATTTACGGGATGAAATTTTGTTACTCTTTTACCGGATTTTTTTTTTTTAGAAAATCCCGTGAATATAATTTTTGCAAATTACCTACCCGTTAATTTTAAAAAGATATTTGGCCTTGATGTTTGGTGCAAACTGTTATAAATAATTATGAAATATGTAAAATTGTTCATTTTTTGTTTAATTTAAGTTTCCTACATAATAAATTGTTATTTTGGTTATTATTTTTAAGTAATTATAAGTACTTGTGAAATTTAATACGATGCTTTTCAATTACTCATTTCTGGTTTTATAAATACTGCACTTTTACTTTATATAAGTTTGAAAATATATTGAATATTTAAAATATGGGGGAGTATTTTTTATTAGTCCGCTCTACTCGTTTGTATGACCGATAGTACATAAATATATTGATACGAGTATATGTATGTATTTTTTCCTACAGGGAAGAAATACAGTGTGTAAAGAGTTTTAAAGCACTAGTGCGTGAGAAATATTTTTCACGCATTAGTGCTTGAAAAGTAAATAAGCGTTGCTAGGCAACAATAAAATTCGGTTAATTTACTTATCAAGTACATAATTCAGTAGTAAATAATAATGAAAATACTTAATAAAATTTATTAAGAAATATTAATATTTCACTGTAAATGTAACAAATGTGATAATTTTTTTTAAATTAATCTAATTTTTAAGTACATTAATATTTTTTGACATGTATTTTAATCTAACCTAATTTTTAATATTAATATTAAATGTACAATTATAGAAGTCTAATTTTTAATATTAATATTAAATGTACAATTTGTACAATTATAGAAGACTAGTCAACTTCTGTCTGAAATTCTACCAAGTGTTTAAGTTACATTTTGTACAGTATTATGAGAAAGAGCACTACCACTACCTATTTGAAGATGCTGGATGTTTGCACACTCAGTATTATCAGAAACATTACTAACATTTCGGTTGTAGGAAAAATAGTGTTTTTTGTCTCGTACTCCAATTTCCGAAGTCGGCTCTTGACTAAAAAAATACTACTTTACACACTGGTTGCATAAATAACTATTTTACCATAATTTCACTAAAAATTGAACTAAATAAACCTACAGTTACAATTTTTATTCATATTTGAAATTGCTTGGGAAATTTCTAAAAGGATATATTTAAGGAAATTCCTCAGGAATTTTCTGAAAAAAATTCTGGGAATTTTCCCGTATCTTTAAATTTCGGGAATTGACTTATCTCTATTTAAGAGTGCCGGGCAATGTGATAATTTTTTTATTGCTGAGCGTTCACTCATCCAACACCTCGTTGCTGTGTCGCATGCCGATCACAAAGCTAACACTCTAACCACACTGCCGTACTATCGACAAACTATAAATTTAAACAACAACTGAAAGCTCATAATTTTCTTGTTATTATGAACTAGGCTTGCATTCTGACCAATCAGGGAGTAGAATTTAGTTCTTCATCTAAACCAGTGGTATTTTCTTATCTGAAACGAACCTTAGTATGAAACTTGGATGAAAACTAGCGTCGAATCTAATTCGGAAAAATCAAAAAGAAAAAACAAACTTGGATCCGTTAAATCCTGTTTCACGTTTTACTTTATTTTTGAATAAAATCTAGTTTATATTTAGAACCTAAATATTAACCACAAAAATTATAATGCAAAACAGGTTTAAGAAGGGCTCGTAAGCCTACGCGCAATAGACAGTTGCACGATATACCAAATCAAGTTTCTCGCGAAGCAGGCATATTAATATTCCTTGATAATGGAAGGAGTGTAGGCCAGAGAAACGTCCCATTTGGGAGTGCCAGTATGGCCCTGGAGCCCAGGGTAGGCTTTAGGAATTATCTAGTGTGAATTATAGGTGTAGTTTGCTCGTACGTAACCGATGTGATAATTTCACAAGCTTCTTGTGGTTTGTTATCAGTTGTAACTTACTTCACTAGTTTACCGGGATACACTTTGAACGGTGTGAGGACATAAACGATAGTTATAAAGGTGAAATTATGACGTTAACTTATTTTATGAGCCTGTTATGCCGCATTACCGTACAACCCCGATACATGTTGTATGATGGATGTTATTAGTTTTGCTATTGCCGAGAATCCCAGCATTGTGGCACTACATACCAAAAACTAATAAAAGTATTTCTTATGTAATACGATAGGCACCTACTTATAAAACGCGTTTTCGTTTTTATATTGGAAAATTGCACCCAAACATAACCATATAATGGAAAATATTGATAATCGAATTATTACTCGTATTCCGATACTTTGCAGACAAATCTGTCAAAAAATATGTAATATTTTTTCATTTGAAATAAATAAATTTAAAGACATAAACAAGGTTTTCGGATTTTTCTTATAATGTTAAATAATTATAACTCTCTATACTACACAAATTCATTTACGTGAAACATCTAAATGCTACAAATTAATCAAATTATTAATTCACTTAAGAGGAATGGTTACCTCTATACTAAAATATGAAGCGAAAATTCAAATAAATTGTTCCTGTACTAGAATTATTAACATTTTTATACGTACATATTTCTGATATGAATCTGCATTTAAAAAAAAGTATTATTGAAATCAAAGTCAAATACTAAATGCCGTAAGTTTGAATGTATTTTTTTCTGATTTGTTGATATTTACAATTTGTCATAAATGTGACAGATGTACATAGGTTTTAACATAAAACTTGTTTATTATATTATAAAAACTAAAACCTAGAAAATATTTTGCTATCATAGATCATATCTAATTCTCTTTTATACATAAGTACAAATTTACTATATCCAGTAAAACTATAATGTAAATTTTGTCTGTTGTTATTATAAGTAATAAACAAAAACAAAGCTTTTAGGTTCATATTTTAGTATTACTCGTATATTAAATAGGTAGCTTATCTAGCAAGTAGATTTCGTAAAATGATAACTGATAGATAATAAATTTAATACCATATTGTCTTTTATATTTTTAGTTTCAGTTTTCATTTTATTCGTTGTAAAAGTTATTTCTAAATGTAATTATAGTTAAACTATATTTATTTAGTTTTTTAGTTGTAAACTACATAAGTTTTTATGTAAGAAGTTTGTCAACTTTGTCAGACAAGACTTTTAATATATTCCAGGTATAGAAAACAAAATAACAGAAATTAATGATGAAAATAAAATCAAAAAGTTAGTTCAGAAACAACCAGTTAAGAATTTTGTTGAATTCGTTTGAGCAAAGTTGTTCGCTGGGTCACAAGAAAAACTTCCTCGAGCCATTGATGAACTCAACTAGTTCGTGATTCGAATGACGTATATAGGAACATAAAGCGGAAACAATATCAGGAAGAAGAAAAAAGTGGAAAGTTGACACAAAGAAGGGAAGATCGAGGAATTTTATTAACTTAAACAGAATTTCCATCGGGAACTCGACTGGAACAAACGATACTGTCTGCGTCTCTGCCTCTGCCACGTTTGCTACTATGTAACATATTCTAGTAGGTTGTATGTATGTATGGCTGTACATGCATCTAATTTACATGGACTCAGTTCAAAGAGAACTGTTGCAAACCGTATGTTGATTACCAAACAAGTGCATCTTTTAATACTTGTTTCAAGGAATCTCGCATATCTTGCGTTCCCTCTTGTATACAAAATTCGAGTGTACAAGAATTAAAGCTTTATTGCATTAGAAGTTTATTTGTTTAGTTTTATTGCTAACTTCCTGTAGTAAAGACAGAAAGATATGTGAATCAAAATGTAATAAGTCCATGCTTCAAAAATAATCTACTTGTAATGATATTTTTTCATTTTCATAAATATTTGTATTAAGATATTTTTCCGTTGATCGTTTATTAATAGGTTATGTTAATGTATAAGAAATCATTCATTAATTACCCCCCTTAATGCATGATATTTTAATAATAAACAATTTATTGGGTGCATTCACTACATGAAACATAGCATGTATTGCTAACGCTAAGTTGTAGCAAAATGCTAGACAGAATTAAAAGACATGATTTTGATACGTTCTAGCTAGGTATATTCCCATAATATACCTTTAAAATGAATTTGAAACAATAATATTCTTCAAATAACATCAAAAAAACCACTTGTGTTGTATAGCGTTACGTAAACTGAACGCACTCACTGAAAACAATTTGTCAAAACTTATTTATTTTCTGACGTAAAATATTACTAACCTAAAATCAAAATCATTTGTAATTTGTCAGCAATTATGGACATCGATAATATTACATTGACCTCGCGAAAAGTGGTAGACAGTGCAAATATTGCATCTCTAAGTTTGATTCCAGAAAAAACTTATGCCGAATTTATTTCATGATTCAAAGAAATGCAGGTAACGCGCTATTCGGAATCAGTTGTATTGGCATATTTTCCCGAAATTGCAAGAAAAGTCCTAATAGCAAGTTTATGGCCAATATATTCTATGCTTAAAGCGACCTGAAATCTAAAAGAAAACATCGACATTATTATGTTTAATAAAAGACAAAAAGAAGATTAAGTACTGAAACATTCACAAATCAAAACGTTCTAGACTATATCAATTTAAATTTGAATACGGATTATCATAACCACAACAAAAAACATAAATACACATTCTTCAAATAACTAAATTGTATATACTATCAATTATTGTTTTGTAAATGTATGCTTCGTTTGGCTTGATACGAAGCTACTGGTTGCAATATTTGGCGCGAATTGGAAGCACATGGCCGCGCAATTTGAAATGTTCGTGTAAATATTGTATGAACAACTCATTTCCAGATATCACCGGTACATACATACCCGTGTCCAACAGAACAATTTTTA
Source organism: Harpalus rubripes (assembly GCA_963082715.1). Lineage (NCBI taxonomy): Eukaryota > Metazoa > Arthropoda > Insecta > Coleoptera > Carabidae > Harpalus > Harpalus rubripes. Next base: position 55,164,947 of record OY720448.1, read on the forward strand.
ATATACTCGTATAGTGTCGAAGTGGTACCCCGTAGTGGTACCATATGATTATGTGTACGCTAACTTCGGTCAACCGTTACTAACCTAAAAAAATTGTTATGGAATAAAATTATATTTTTAGTTTAAGTAAAACACGGTCAACTAAAAAAAATGTAAATAACACGTGTATTAATTGGCGATTATTGACCTCAACAGTTAAAATATTGCCATCATTAATTGACTTCATTAGCATACTTGATAGTTAAATAATTATTATCGAACGAAGTAATTTTTAAAACCTATAAAAACCATGAGGGTATGTTTTTTCATGTGTTTATTCCTATAATAATGATTTTGTGGTTAAGTTGGATTAAATGTTACTAAATTAATTCAGAAGATTTATTATTATATTATAATAAAATTAAATAGATTAACTTAGGTTGTATGCAATACCACCATTGGATGGTGGCACGGGTACGATACAAAATCGCACTTAACTTGACCTAAATTAATTTATTTATTACTACACAAGTTCACTGCGGTTAGAGGTTTTTATTCATTTTATATATTCCCATATTACGATCAAATTTAAAACTCTACGATTTTGAGAAAATGGAATTTCAGTTGTTTATAGTGAAAGGTAGCTTTTTGAAGCTTATTAAAGAATTATTTATGAGGAGCTTAATTCCTCAATATCTATTATAAACAATGTAAATCATATATGCAATTAGAAGCGCTTATAATGTCCTTAGAACTCATTCACGTTATAACATGCTTTTATCATTACTTTGCTGATTGTCGTCAATTCGAATCCGTCTTTGCAGGACAATAGTAAATATTCAAAAATTTTGATTTTAGCGGAAGAAGCGTTAAATATATGTTGCAGAAGACAACGTATTCTAGCACGAGTTACTAATTCGCTCACGAGCGCGCAGCGGCGAGTGGGAGAACGAACGAGTGCTTGAATTGCCTTCTGTAACGTGTGTTTTATATTTTCTCTGTTGAGGCTTTCATTTATATTATCTTTTTATAAAAATGTTTGATAATTTCCATGAAGGCAAATTTTTGCTAGAATTAATACGTTGGTGACATTCTTTTGTGTTTTTTATTCTATCCGTTGCGTAGATATTTAGTGTATTTATTGCAGTGTCAATCTCAAATACCAAATATCACAAAATCGTTTACGAATGAAGCTTTTTAGTCACGACTTCGATTAAATGAGAACTTTTGTTTACCTTTCAGAGGTCATCTTAGATGTGCTTTCGTTTTCCAGAAAAAATCAAATAATTATACTAAATTAAATGTTGTGGCGACCTTGGCCAATATTTAATTTCAAATAAGTTCATAGATATTAGCAACTGAGAAAGATGTTTCATATAAAATTTTATAGACTATCTATACTGACATAGACAAAATTATGTTCGATCAATATCTTTGTCAATTTTTCTTTGATTCGAAAACAAAATGGCCTCTTTCTCAGAAACAATTAAAGATCAGACCTATGTTTAAGCTTTTTTTACTCATTTTGGTTAGTACTATATGCACTCCAAATTTTGACTTACCTATATTTTTTAAACACCTGTATATTTATATACTTCTATAAAGTATCTATTTTATCCAATTTTGGATGAATTTTAGAGAGAAGTATTGTACATATTATAAAGCATAAAATTTACATTTACATACCTTATACAGGTATATTTATTTTTTATATTCTTTACATTTCCAAATATCTTGAATTTCCTTATTTACGATATAAAGTGTACACATATCAGTAGATACGTACATCGGTTCTACTCATAAGATATTTGCAATTAAAGCTTTTATTGTTTGTATGCTTTACGTTAAAATCTCATTTAAATGCATGATTTTATACTGGCAAACATACGGGTATTATAACTAAAACCTATAGTTACAATTGTGTAATTCTCATGAAATTTAATCTAATCTTCTGTTTCAGGTATGTTCTTCTGTTCAATGTATACGTATGAAACAGTTCTGCATTTACTTCGTTAACTGTCAGGTAAGAAATAATTCAATTTAAATAAATACCAACGTACTACTGGCATTCTTTAATGGGATCCTCCATTATTTTTTCTTAATTTTTGTTTTTGCATAAACTTCATGTAAATTGAAACCGATATACAGGGTGATTGAAAAAAGGGACAAATAGCTATTTAATTTATTATTAATAAGACCTGTAGTTAGAGATAGATAAGTACAAAATAATTAAAGTAATTTTTGACGTTTAACGGCAGTTTTGACAATCAAAATTTTTTTCAAAAAGCATACTGATTTTTATTATCTTACAAAATGTTGAACTATGACATGATTGATCAGTTTAAAGGCCTCCAGTTCTTGTAAAAAAGCATGTTAAACAAAAATTATTGCTAGATCTAATATTTATGTCAGTTCTACCATAGGTTAAGCGTTGTGCACTTATATAACATCCTGTACATCCTCAAACAAAGAAGGCACAAATATCATGACAAACTGGATAATACACAAAATATCGTAATTTTGAAAAATTAGTAACTAGGTTATTTTTTAATAAAATACAAATATTTGACAACAGTGTAAAGCTAATTTTATATACTCTCTGAAAATATAAAAAATATATAAGTAAACCGTTACATTTGTATATTTTTACACCATAAAGCGGAATTTAACTTCGCGTGCAATTTTGTAATTTAAACTATACGTCTAAAATTAAAAATAAAGAAAATAGCTATTTGTTCCTATTTTTTCAATCACCTTGTATATATAGTTCTAGAAAGTCAGTATTAATATTCGTTAATCCGTAATAGTCATTAGACTCATTTTATAGTCCAAGTTATGAGTGCCACTACAGCCACTGACAGCCTATGTCCTATGTCATTCAATATTCAATATCTTTCACTTTCATAAATACCCACGGAGTATCTATCTGGTGTGGCATCATAAATTTAAACTAGTGTTAACTATTTGTTCTAGTTTGGTTAATTTGTTATTTTCTACATTCAATTAATGGATTGCAGATTTGGAAAAGGGGATAACAGAAGGCATTTTATTTTGGCTATAAATTCCTTTACAATTTGTAGACCCACATTTTTCTTCGTATCCCATATCGTTTGGCCACTCTTTATTTTCTACTCGTATAATATCTTCATTTACCAATGACATTAGTAGAATCTATTTCTCCCCCGTAAAATTACTACCTATTTTCTTTTTTTTATTTGCCACTTCTTGATATTTATACAAACGTCAAAAAGCACAATGATCACAACCAACAGAAAAGTAATTTGAAAAAATGAACACTTTTCATAGCAACCGAAATAATGCGCAGGCGCATTGTTGAAAATTAGTACCAACATGACAAATTTACTACAAAAGTTGTAATTACGTAACCAATACTTGAAAAGTTATTGATAAGCATGTTAGAATTTAACTAATAGTTAACTAGTATCTAAATACAACTATTAGTTATTCAATTACAAATTAAACACAAGATTGAAAAACTGGGCCTATGTGTAGAAATTGTTTGTGAAATATAATTTCTTTCGTAAATATAAACAATAGTGTATTACTAACCGAGGTGAAAAGTGTTTCATGAAACTTTTCACCGAGGTTTGTATACTATTTTATTCTCAATCTGAAATAAAAAATTAATATTTGATATTTAAATAATAATAACGTAACATAAATAAACGAATGGTCTGAGATTGTTCATTTGTTACATGAACTGTCAGTTTGATTTCTAACCTTAAATATTGATTTCATTCATTACTTGTAATATTTACAAGTTTATTCCATATTTTTATCATATAAATTGTAAAGATGCTTTGTTTATATGTAAATACCCATCATTGATACGCATTGATCTCTCAAAGCGGGGGGCAGCTATTTCGCGCCTCGAGGATGGAAAGTATAGCGTGAGTATAGCTGAGGTTCAGCTATTTTCACGTTATACTTTCCAACCTCTTGGAATATGAGGTTAACAATAACTAACTTCCCAACTTTTTAAAAGTCAGAAATCGTCATATTACTAACCGATTGTGAATAAAGTAATTTTCCTTTCCTTTTAACATATAGACCGGTACTATTTACTCTTAAACAGGGTGATTAAGCGTTGACCAAAGTAACAAATTCATTTGTTTTTTAATCACTCCAATGTATTTCCTAAATGGTAGTCATGGTAATTAGTTAGTCAGGGTGACTAAAATTTTGAGTAAATACTACCGCTCATTTTGATTTAATCTAAATTTGACTTGACAACACCGATTACAGAGGTCAGTTGAAAGCCGTGAACGCCCACCGTTGTTCCAACGGTGCCCATTTCAATCCGACACGGCAATACACCATATTATTTATTATAGCGCCTCTGCCGGCAGATTTATGAAATGAAAAAAGTGTGCCGCGATGACAACTATTTTTTAATTTTTCCAATTAATTTGGCAATACTAACTTTTTTTCTTTACTATTCTTAGGAAAAAAAGGAAAATATATTCCTTTTTAATTAATGGATTAAAATCACAATCCGGGAAGCAACAAAAGTAAAAAGGCATAATTAAGAAAATATATATTTCGCACTTTACAAAAGAATCACAACAATCATTAGTTTGAGATTATATGTCACTGGCAGAAGAGTAAATAGGCGCCTAAAATTTTGAAATTTTAATGTTTATTTGATTGATTATTTATATATTATAAGGGCAGAATCCAATAGTTAAACATGAAATGAAACTTGCAAGAAAAAAATTATCGTTCATTTATTTAGATAAAATATTATTTTGCTTTAAAAATATAATTTTTCCTATAAGATAACATTGATTTCATTTCCGCTGTACTTCCAAGTATATGAATGGTGCATTCTGAGCATGCGCATTGAGAAAGTAATATGGTCTATTCACGGCACAAAAAATACTTGTAGCTAAATGCGTGAGTTCAGACTTGCCGGCATTTTGCCGTCCGCCGGACAAGTATTTAGATATTTTATTTGTTATTTTAATGAAGTAGTCTTTGAATGATATTCATATATCGATGATATTGACTGATGTATGACACATTTTAAAAAATAAATATTTTGAGGTACAGTAAATTTTTTTAAAGATGTCCGATCCAGGATATCTGCGAATTGTATGAATTAATATTTTGTTCTGTCAAATTCAGTAAGGTTGTTTAGTTAGTTTTTATGAGGGTACACTCGTGTGAAATTATATTATTTGAATTTTTTTTTACCTATAATCTATAATAAATAATTAGGGGAACAGGATATTACGAACGTATGATTTTACATTTTAAAGTCCTATGTTCGGCTGTGCCGGTCACCATCGTGTTTAATAGGGAACTTTCCAAATAATAGATGTCATTAATATGATTAGAAAACATTTGTACCACTTTTCCCATCAAATGTTTCCTTCGAAAACTGTTTGGGGATCACTTTCCGTCTTCCTATCATGATTTTTTATCGTTCCTGCTAATGCAGGCTTCGGTCAGGTCCCCACCTGAAGTGAAATTATTTCTGATTCACGATCAAATTAATGCGTATAATCGTGTTTTCGGCAACATTTGGCCCGGCTAATGATACTGCGCAAGCCGCGCGTCCATGCCGCTCCCCAGCAATATCACCGGGGATTTCCGACACGCGACATTCCCGCACTCGTCGTTCAACGCCATCAGCTAAGTGATTGAAAAGAAACGAAAGTCACAGACAACGATTTTTTTTGTATAAATTGGAATAATTTGATGTTCCATCTTGCGAACTTAATGTTGTATAAATATCGGAATCATTTTTACTTTTTGTTAAGTTTTGGTATATGACATTTTTGATTTAAAGAGATGAATTCAAAGTAATAATAATAATAATTCTTTATTGTATTTAACTTTTTTTTTTTTTTTTTTATTACAAGTATTACAATTGATGTTGATAGGGGTGAGTCAGTTTTAACCTTAATTTTGGATCATTTTTACAATTTGCGCTGCGTTGATGGAGATGAGATGAAGAAAGGACAGTCACAAACATCCAAGCCCCTGGTGGGAATCGAACCCACGACCCCAAGAACCGAGCGGTGATGGTCGCTTCGAGCGCTGCACAAACACGCTGCCTCAACTCACTCGGCCACCGAGGCGGCTAAGAGATGAATTCAAAGTAAATGGAATGTAAAATTCAGGTAATAAGTTTGAACTTTAACTGTTATGGTTACCATTAAAATTTGAAAGTTCTTAATTTGTAAAATTGCTAAAGTATTGTTAAATCATTGAATGAAAATAGTGATTATATGAAAGTAAGTGGCTATTTGCATCTACAATATGTACGATTAATTAATTATTTCTATAAATAATATGTACAATTTGATTTGGTTAGGTTTTATGTATTTTAAACTACAAGGTATAAAACTCATTAAAAATCTTTTTAAATTATTGCATGGTAATGATTTATTATAATGGTGTTTATAAATATACTTGTAGGTAAAAATGGTTTTGAAATTGAAATGAATTGTATAGTAGTTTCAGATTTGGCCACTGGAGAGTTGTGCTGCCCCGTCGTTAAGAGACGGCACAGGAAAATTTAAATTTTATTAAAATTTCATAAATTCAATTTAAATATTATTTTCCTAACTACTTCTAGAAGGTGAAATATGACCATATATTAATAACTTTAATTACATTTTCAGAAAAAGAAAAATTGAAGGGCAGATCTCATTGTTTGTGCAAATAACTTCATAATTTTTTAAATAGGTAATAAGATATTTTTACAACTATTATTAAACTTATTCAGGAATTAATCCGCAAATAAAAATACCCATACCAGAACGTAATTGGATAAATATAATTTAAAAGTATCAATTATACAGCTAGCATCGATTGTTATTCGTAGCAATTATCGAAAATAAACGAAGGTTTTCCGTCGTAACGGAAAACGTCGGGCAAATAAAACAAGGAGGCGGTAGAAATAATTTGCAAGGCGAAGGAAAACGAAAACAAATGAAACATCCTTGCCTTGCGCCACTTAAGTTTAATCACACCGATCCTTAACAATGAGTTATCGCTCTGCGTACTTCCAAAATATGCGCCCTCGACCTAAATAATAAAAGATCAATTATTAATTAACCAATTAAAAGCGCTTGTTCGGAAGCGCATGTATTAATTAATTTGAAAATCGTTCTCTAGTTTCTTGAAGCGAGAAAGTGCGAAAGACTTGGCAAAGATAGCGAAACGCACACCGATCGTATCGCCTTTCCGCTCCAGTCCACCGCCGCCGCCGCCATCACCTTGTCTTACACAATTCACCAATTTACCTCTGGTTCCAATTACCATTCGACGACACCCGTCTGGCCCTGCTCTCTTCACCACCCTTCAACATCGACATCCAACATTCTCTTGTCAAGATCGTTTCGTCCCAACGCTGTGCTCTCCTATCTATCCAATCTCCAGGTTCCCTATCTAAAATCAACTAAATTTTAAAATGTGTATATCATTTTGTATTATACATATATTTTTGTTACACTCGTCCTACTGGAACCTAAATAAAAATCAGTGTTGTCAATATGAACAGAATTCAGGAAAAGCTTTATTCACGATCATTATCATATGTCCGATCTCACGGGTGGAAAATAGTTTAGGCTTGCCTAGCAACTCTGTCATAGATCTCTATAATAATTAAGGTTTACAAATTTCAGTAGAGCTGTCAAAAACCTACAGGTATCTCTGACGAATTAACTAAACTTACCTATATCTGATAGTGCACCGTTTTGCCTGCTTAAAAGTTCTTCTAAGAAAAATTGCTTATAGTAACGAAATGCTTTGTTAGATTTTAATGAAATTTGGTATGACAATTGGATATATTTCCTCTTTTAAGATGGTATTTGATATTGTCAGTGAACCACTAGCGTATGAAACGGGACGTAACGACAATTGTTAGACCATAACTTTTTTATAGCAACGTAGATAACGTAAAATTATTGTTTCTCAGAAAGATACCTTCAATAGTAAACTTTTCTGTTTCTGCATAAATTATAATATCTGTCACGATTTAGACAAAAAAAAAAATATGTGACCGTGCCGTGTACTTTTTAAAATAAATTTTATCTAGCATCCAAATGTCAAACATTTTACATTTGTTTATAGGTTGTCAAAAATTTCCTTCGCAATATTTAATTTAATTTAATCTGATGTGGCCAGCATATAACCTCTCGCCAGATATTTTACCTGGTTGTAGGTACGCATAAAACAAAAAATATTTTTAAATACAAATACCTATATTCATGTCTCACTACAAAATAATTCTCACATATATATATATATATATATATATATATATATATATATATATATATATATGGGATGTTTTAATATAAATTATGTACAATATATACATTTTCTTTACATTCAATATCCTAAAATTTTCTTTTCTTACTTCCTTTTTTTTATATTTGTCATTTTTTCGCAAATTCCTTTTATATTTTTTCATTTTCATAATGATGTACAAATATTTTTGACAGTGGCATACAAATATTTTTGACAGTGACATTTATGCGTCAATTACTTTCAATTTCTTACCTTAAAGTAGTTTGATCTGCGATTTCTTACATCAAATTATTTTATATGCATTTCTTTATCTCTAAATCTATAGAAGATATAATAATGAATTTATATTTATCGAATAAAGAATTTAACGTTCTTTAATATAAGTATTTACATAAATTTTCGATAAATAATATTTAGATGATTTTTTTTCTTGTAACTACTACTTCCGGTTGTCCAATTGTTACCAAAACAAAAAAATGTCTTAAATCTTATAGTATTTGAAAAATCGTGGATCCAACACACTCGCACGCGCGTGCACACACACACGCACGCACACACGCACTCACGCACACACACACTCATGCACACACACACTCAAGCGCGCACACACACACGCACACACACACACACACATCATCGTAAAAATGTTATAATCGGATTCTAGGGACCTTAAAATGTGTTTATTCACTAAAATCTGGATGTGCGATTTTTAGCATGAATTCAATACCTCTCTTAGCGAAAGGTAAAAACTAGAAACGTATCCGTTTGTTCGGCCTAATATAGTAGTTTACTGTGATTATTATTATTAGGTATAAGCTGATTAAATAATGTTAGCTTGCTCCCAAACAACTTGAGAAGAAGTGACAATTTAACTAAAGTAATAACTATTTTGTCGGACAAATAATGTTATTCACAGGTTTATAGATTCACTTTAGTACTTGAGTAGTAAATCTCTATATTTTACTAATTTGTCTTACTACCGTATTCGGTCTGTGTTGGATGATCAATATAAATTTTTTGTTTGAAATTCAAAGATCAGTATATTCCAAAGTATTGTAGACAATGTGTTCAGAAAAGTAATAGATGCCGGTCTGGACGGGCGCCACTGCCACTGCAGATCCTTGGCATGGCAGTTGCGGCACTCTTATTATCTTCCTCTCATCTTATCTCAACTTTTTCATTTGGAGTCGTTGTAGTGCCGCTCGACGAAATAGGACCCTAAGCCACGATAAAACTAAGTTTTCATATAGGAAACTGCCCGAGTGGATGCACATCTCTGAATAGATCGTAACAAACTGACTTACAAGATTAATCCATTGCAAAATCACGGTTAGTCCTTTGAATGTCTGTTTCCTTATTTCTAATTAATGTCGTTTTAATTTTTGCCAGATTTAAAACCTCTTTGCGGTTTAAGCATTGGTATTTATTTGCTACTGTTAAATGAATTTAAAATGTAAAAAGTTTTTTTGTTAACACTGGACTTTAGGTAGACAGTGTGAGCAATAATTTGTCCAAAATATTTCACAAAGAATAATGTATTGATTATTACAATATTTATAAAGTCACTTTTTATATATAAAAAGATACGATAATTACCGCGCGGCAAGATCTTGCACATGGCTTTGCGATAAAATCTTGCAAATGTCCCTGTAAAAGATTAACCAGTCTCGACCGTTACATAATCGCCTTCATCATTAAAATCAGTTCCTATAACTCCTACCATTGACTTATTCGTTCAGAGTTTTCTATCTGTAAAACTATAATTTAACTATTGAAACTAATGTAGCAACAATATGAACAACTGGACATATTATCTTATCTATAATTGTAATAATTTAAAGCCTGATTTAATAGTATTATAGGAGTATATGTACATACATATTATCAGTTTAACCAAATGGTAAATTATAGGTTAAAACCGAAGTACCTCAGATTGTAGAGTGCTAGCGCGCGGCTATCCGATGAGAAAAAATCCTTTTTACTGCAGCCAAAGAAACACTATCTATCTACCTATGTTTCTTATCTGTGCTTTTACTATATAGTTTAGTTATCTAATATCTAATGCAATTTGAATCCCAGACCTGTGGTACATGAGGCGACTATGCTATTACCCATACTATTTTTATTGTAAAGATAACATTATTATTGATTCGGTGCGCGGTATTAGGTTAGGCATTAACAAATACTAGAAATCTGAGTCATTCGGCATTTAGGTTCTGTTGTTGAGAGCGACCAGATGTATAGGTATAGGGTTTTTTTCGAATTTTTGTACGATATTTGGAAAACTGAATCTGTTAACGAATGTATGTACATGATTCTATGTAAAAATTTGTAAAATATTACTTACTCTGAAGATCGTATGAGTGTACAGTGTATACCGAAACGTCGGTTTCGTAAGATAGTAAGAATACATGCTGTATGACTGAAATTTCGAGTATTTCTTAAAACCTTATCTACATCACTACACCATAGTATAGTAACGCAATTTATCCACATACACTACACTACACTAACTTAATAATATAATATATTCGTACATAATTATATGTAGATATGCTATGTTAGGAAATATTTTTGTTATGTACGAATATATTTCATCTAGTAGATTTTGTTTGTCGAAAATTGGAAAATGGACCATTCAAACATACAAATATTTTAGACTGATGACGTAAAAGTAAAGTAACTGCACTCAATCTCATGTAAACATGTATTTTCCTTCAAAGAATTTCAATCAGAAAATACAGCCAACGAATAAGAACATTCATTCCGCAAATACAATATTATATTCGCATGAAATGTCTCAGAAATGGTTTCTTCATATGAATGCATATCTTAATGTTCACACAAATATGGCCATGTATGCATCAAGATATACGTCAGCTAAATTTTACACAATTTACATATCTAAATATTCATCTCTATATTATTTACAGTAAAATTGTACTTGTATGTATGTCAACATTTTAATAAAACTATTGTACTCTCTATTTATTCATTTTAGATTTTGATCTTTTAAATATAAGTATACTTATATTACTTTTTCTATTTTAAAATGTATTTCCATATTCTGTAATTATGGGTATCACAAATAAAATGGATAAATATTTCATAAGCAAGGCAGTTAATAAAAAAATACGAATAATTCACTATTTTTATTTTTCACTGCTGCAAAAAAGAAATGAATTAGGTAAAAAAAAACACTTTCAGATCTTCGAAATATAACTTGTAGATATATACTTCGAACAGCCCGAGGCCTGAATTCATTTCCGACAGACATGAAACTTGAAACTTATTTCCAATTTTCAAATAGCACAAAAGTGACCCATGCGGCATGCGGTTTTCTTTCCACGATAGCTTCCACTAGAGCCTGTGAGGTGACTCCTAGTAAACGATCTCAACTGTATATATATACAATAATAAATAATTTGCAAATAGAAACAGATTGGCACACTCAGAAATGGGTAATAAAAGTCGGGATGATATATTTATTTATATATTTACTACTTTATTTTTAATAATGGGTAAAATTATTATTAAAATTTTGTTGCGAAACTTGTGACCTCAACATCATGCGTCACTGCGTTCTAAGAGGACACCTAATACCGTGAAATCTGGAATAAGCTAATAAGCTAAGAGCTAAGCTTTAGTATAGACATCAGATGTCACTAGAAAACATAATTCGCATGTTTATCCGTAGTTACATGAACGTTACTAATTTAAATGAAAATAAATATTTTCATTATATTATTAAACGTAAGAAAATAAACTGTACAGTATATCTTGTTATAATTTATTTATACTCCAAATACATATGCAGTATGTAATTTATAAAAACTGTAGAGTGGGAGCTATAGTGAATTTTTTAAATAATACACTTGTCAAATTTTATCTGGACTAGAGAATTTTATGTTTGAGGTCGAACTGCATTTCGAAATTTGAAATCGAAGCGTGCCTACAATTTCATTATAAATGGTTGCCGTAGATTATTTATAATAATAAGTGGGAGGTCCCGGGTTCGAGCACCGGCGGTGCCTGTTGATTTTTCCTAAGGGCCGGTATTTCCATCTTCGGATAAAGTACTGGATAACTTATCTATCGGATAAATGAACAATATCGCATCAAAAAATTACATTCAATAAAATTTACATCATTTATGCTTTTATTTCGATGCGATATTTTATCATTTATCTGACGGATAGTTATCCTGAACGTTATCCGGAGATTGAAATACCGGCCATATGTTATTTACTTCACTGACATTTGTCATGATTCTCTTTCCCTAATTTATCCAGTAGGCAACCTGCCATGAGCACGTCATGTTAGACTGTTCCGAGTGTAGACGGCATAGTTCGCCACATTCAGTTGGTAGAGTTCCCGCCCGGCAAGTGAGAGGTCCCGGGTTCGAGCTCCGGCGGTGCCAGTAGATTTGTCAAGAAACTTTCCTAAGTTATTTACTTCACTGACATTTATCATGATCCTCTTTCCCTAAGCAAACATAAATTTGAACTTGAATTTAATTTCGTTGTAAATATAGTTAATGAGTGAATGAATGCAACAAAAATAGAAGACTAATTTTAAGACTAAACTCTTTAATTTTTGTTGAAGTTAGTCTGACTTCAGTAGTACTTTTCACGTAGTAAGAAAATAGCGTTGGTTTAGATAGGCAATAAAATCTCTGCCCTCCTAAAAAAAAATCACCTGTCAGGGGGTAAGTTTTCAAATAAAATCGACAGAATCAAGTGATATTTAACCATGGTTTTGATTTCGTCTTCCTTATTTCTAAAATACAGGTACTGATAAAAAATATTTAGTATCGACAAGTTTGTTTTTTCGACTAAAATAGCCAGTTGCATCGCTATAGTTAGTTTTAAAAACAGGTTAACAAAAAGATTGCATATCGAAATTTTAACAGTAATATTTAATAACTCATTTGACAATACGTTTCGATATTGTCAATTTAACCAATAGTTAAAATTTAACTATAAGCCGTGCAACTGGCCCTAAATTGTTTAGCATGTAAAAGTGGTTAGCTCTCATGTGCCATCTGCTGTTACCTTAGATATATGAAACGCACTATAGTGCATCGTGCCGTTGATGATAAAAACCCTAATTTTATATACTCGTACACATCATTTACTTTAGCACTAAGATTTATCGAAGTGACGAAACGCAAGTTAGTGCACCGTGTTTGTAATGTGTCATGATGACACACCTCCTGCCTCATACCACTTTTCACTAGCTCTGAGCGGAAGTGGAGCTTATTTCTAGAAGCAACGAAACGACGTACGTAAAGAAGAAACATGTGCTTGCCCATAGTCACTTTATGCTCGAATACCGGTGCATCGTAAAATATGGCACTTGCGATCATATTAGTTTACTATAAGATCGTAACTTTTGAATCACGATGCCCGTAAAAAATGTCTTCACTCTGCCGGATATGAAAATGTTCGCCGCTAGAACTTCATATCCAGATATAAAACAAGGGGAACTTTAAAAGACTTATGCTCCATTTTATAAACATAAAACGTTGTTTATATGCTCGTATATAATCACCATCAAAGCACGTGTTATATTTTAAATTAAAATGATTACATATTCCATATTGGTGTTCATATTAAAAAATAACATAATTATTTAATTAAAATAACAGCCTGAGGACAAATTAATAACATAAATTAACTTACAACAGTATTATTATATACAAAATAATGTCCGGTGAATTACATTACATATTTATTAACAGTTCGCTATATTGTGCTACAAAGATATTACTAAATTTGTATTAACAAAGAAAAATAAATATTTGAAAACAGCAGTTTTATGAATTAGATTATTTTCAAAAACTACATTTTAAGTTAAATAAAACTATATCGTTACAGCAATGTTCGTCTCTAGAAGGCTATTACAAAGTAGGAATTTACCTCCAAATTACAAATATAATTAACACAGAATCTAAGGTTGCCACGATACTGACAGATGAATATCTCATATCTTATTTGTGACATAGGAGTACGAACAAAAATTTACTTTATAGTGATGAAATTCTTTTAACTTTATTTTTCAATTTACTAGTATTCCTTATAGTACTACTTATATATATATATATATATATATATATATATATATATATATATATATATATTATAGTAAAATTTTAGCGCCTGTTGTGGTAATTATTTATTTATTTATAGATACGTTAAAGTTGAGAAATTTGTCGAAGTGATTCAAGATATAAACATAAATAAATGTGGTAGCATGAACAAGTGATTAAGGGTGATTAGCGAGGAGATGGAGTAGCAGTGTTTTATCCCTGTCAATCATTTATGGATTATTTTAGAGAAAAATACTTTAAATAAGAGTTGCGTACGATTAATATTTCTATTATTGTTACTTGAAGTATGCTTCTTTAAAATAATCCATAATCGATTGACAGAGTTGAAAAATACTTCTAGTCTTCTCGCAAATCAGTCTCAGTCACTTGTTTATGCTACCTCCTAATATGACTAAGTTTATCTCGACATTTGAAGCCGCTTGAATTTAGTAAATCCCTTTTCAATCTTTGAAATAAACGATCAAGATTAATATTTCAAGCCGCTTGAAAATGTCAAGTCAAGCCTATAAAATAACTTCTGTCCGCAATATGTTGCAGTATTACTAAATTCATATCATTTGTTGGTTGTTTGCATTTTACATCATTTTACAAAAGTCGCGTCGATGAAACTTAGTAAAATTGCCCAAAAACTAAATATTTGGAGTGATGAAGAAACAAATATTTTTTTATAGTTTTTGAAATAGAGGACAAATAACATGACAATTTTTTGATTTTGAGGTTACAAATCCAGCATGAAATTAGCTCATATACCTATGCCTATGAATTTAAAGAAGTTTGAAAATAACTCAATCCGCTGGAATAATAAACCATGCAATAGGATATTTCAAGTCATAACATATTTGAAGCCGCTTAAATTGTCGAGATGAACGTAGTCTATGATTAAATGTAGGATTAAATGCAATTTTTACACCTGCAAGTAAATAATTCTAAATAAATATTTGTTATAGTAATAATAAACTGAGTATTTGTATATTTTGCAAAACCCACAAATTAGGCACCTGATATGTACAATTTCTGGCTTTAAAAAATACATTTTGAACACAAATCTCACAACTACTGAATTTAAAGTTTAAATAATGTTTTTTTTTCTGCATAGTTCACCAAAAGTTGCGCTGGTGTGGCGAATTGTGACGCCACGGTCAAAATCCCCTATTCTAAAGAAAAAGGTGGATAGTTAGACAAGTAAAAATAGTTCTATGTAAACTTGCCCGCGATTTCGACCAATCAGAGCCTAAAATTTGGAAACAAAAATTATTACTGGCCTTGTCCTTGTAATATGATAGAAATAGAACAAAATATTATATTTTATTTGTTTACACAGTGGTCCTAATATGAAATACATAGGCGCCGAAATCATAAGTGCTCTGGGTGCGCAAGCACCCATACCAAATTACTCAGTTATTGATGTTTTTTTTTTATTCAAAATTCCTATTTAAACGAAATTTCGGAGTTACCGAGTTAAAGATGAAAAAAACTGAAATACCAATTATTATTTTTAAACCTTACAATGACCATGCGCATTATTTGTTACGAATTTAAAATAAACCCCTATTTATTCGCAGCTTGTGCCTATGCCTATCTATTACCGCGCGTTGCGCCGCGTAAGCGGAACTGAGTTTGCTATTAAAATGAATGACGCGACCAAGTAAGAAGCGAGGAACAAAACAAACCAAAATTGCTGAAATGCACAAAAAGAGTTGCCAATCGTCACTCTCGCAATTCTTCAAAATATAAAGGAAAATCAAAATTTTTAAGCGTGGGTCAAGTTGGCGCAGTTGCGGGATGTAAAAAGTAAGAAGGGAGTTGGTAGACCGTAGACGAGTTGTTAAGCGTTTTGGAGTTCGGGGATTCCCAGAGTTTGTTTATTTATTACTAGGGTGGCGATTAACGAAATTGAAATAATTGTACTAACATTATAAATCAAATTGTACAAAAGCACTGGAATATTTTTTCCATGTTTTAACAAAAAAAAAGAAATAAATTATATTATACATACTAAATATACAAAAAATAAACGGTACCTATAGCAATGGGCCACATTGGCGATTTATTAGGTATGATGAAGCGCAAGCTTAGCCTGCCAGTTCAATCCGAGAAAGAAGACCGCAAGAGACTTTTGTCTTACTCTAACACATGTTTTCATGCTGCCAGAAATATATCTGTCTTTATCTAACACATGCTATTTCTCTCGGAGTGTTTCTTTTATATTCAGTACTCAGCAAGTACGGTATACAGCAACAGCACCGCCAACGCCAACTTTCATATTTTCGTGAAACTAAGTGTGTAATATTTTAATATTTCAATAAATATCTATAATTAGAAAAAAAAATACGAAATTATTAAATTGTACTAGATTTCGGATAACAAATAATAATGGTACTGTTTTTTTATACTTTGGACTTGGGACTTTCCAATATAATTTC
This sequence comes from Harpalus rubripes, assembly GCA_963082715.1. NCBI lineage: Eukaryota > Metazoa > Arthropoda > Insecta > Coleoptera > Carabidae > Harpalus > Harpalus rubripes. Next base: position 55,181,747 of record OY720448.1, read on the forward strand.
CCTTTCACTTTGCCACTGCGCATGCTAGTGTTGCCGCCGAGACGAGATTTTTCTTGATCTTGTCTCGTCTTGAGTAAATTTTCGAGATCAAGATCCAAATAAATTTCAAGGTCAAATACTCGATCGAGACGAGATTACATACTTCAATTCTTGACGAGATTAGGCGAGATCTTGATCTTGAAAAACTTATTAATTATTCATACACAAGTTTCGATCATTTATTTTATTTACTGTACATAATACTAGGCAGTTTTATTATAAATGGGGTCTCGTGGCCGCGTGTCTGAGTGTCTGGTCGCGAATCTAGGGAACCGGGTTCGATCCCGACCGATGCCGAATATTTCCAATTTTAAATGGCACCAAACTGACCCCTGTGGTGCACTCTCCACGCCAGCAATGAGTGCCCTTGAGGTGACGCCTGGTAAACGCCCGCACGGTACAAATATGTCATCATCATACCGATATCTGTGTACAAAGCAGATTAGCACACCCAGCAATGGGTAATATGCCGTGATGATATATTTATTTATTTATTTATTTATTTATTATAAATACATTTATACAATTTTCATTGAGATTGAGACAACTATTACCAATTTTTGAAACTTTAAATAAGTTGTATTTTCTACAAAGCAACCTTAACATGACCTCTGTTGATCTCTCAACTCAACAGTGTCAGCTGTTACCATCCGCAGATAATAAATGCCAAGATACATTTTTGTTTTCATTTGATTTGTTTTTGCACCCCGGGACACAACAATGTATTCCAACCATATTTTTTTTTATTTGGCAATGAGAGATGACAGTATGACATAAATAACTTTGAAGTTAGTTGACCATATCATCAACATGTAAATAATAATTACAATTGCTGAGTTATCGTGAAGGAATTATCAGACGAGGAATGAAACTTGTCCTATTCTTCACAAAAAGTTTTATTAAAACACATTTTCTGAAGAAAATGACGTAGTTTCATTCCTCATCTGACATGTAAATAATTTAACAGGGCAATAGACCAGAAAAGTGTAACGGTCAAACTTAGGCGCGAAATTCAAACTCAGTTCATAACGCTGAGAACATAATTTCAATCCCCGTGCATTTCTTGCCAAGGAAATTTTTGCTCAACTTTAAAGGCCGAAAAATCACATAAAAGTAAATCTCTTATGCAAAGCATTATATGTAACATCTAGACCGATCCTTTAACTCCAGATTCGTACAATAATATTCACATGAACTCTGCACAGTTTATAATTATTTAAATAATAATACAACACTACAAAATTCATTGAACGTATGTCCTAGTTTGATCGTGCATGCTTCATCTTCTATTCTGCTGTCCTATTTACTGGTGGGTCAACGACATACGGTATCCTTGCTTGCATGAAGCATTTTAATTTCTAATAATTTTCTTACTTTGTCTTTTTTACAGATTTAAACTGTTGCAATCTATTACTGAATAAACAAACTATCGAATTCTTAGCAAGAGCTGTCTAATTTCTTTTACAAAATATCTTTTATTTGTCTGTAAAATTAAACTTCCTATATGAAACCTATTCTAGGGAATTCAAACTATGAACTCGCGCCAAAGGCAAATTCTAACCTAACTTTTCTGGTCTATTCTGACCTCTCACTCTAATCATGCGCACACCACCAATGAAAATGGTCTATTTGCTTGCAATTTTGATAAACTCCAAACGCGTGACGTCAAAATCGAGCGGGAATTACAAAACCTGAAATATTCTTGAAATACGTATCCGATTTGTAAGTGTGGCCGTGATGAAATATACACATAATCAAACTTAAGTTTGCACCCAGATGATATTTATTTAAATTGCCCGATAATCCGATTTGTTCACCACGGCCACACTTACAAACCGGATACATATTTCAACAATATTTTAGGTATTGTAATTCCCGCTCGATTTTGACGTCATCGCTTTCGAAATGTATAGGAAAAAAAATATTATTTTTATCTTCCTAAAATTTTAAGAAAATAACAATGTATTTTATAAATATATAGTATGTACTCGTATTGTATTTTATTCGTATAGACATATGTATTTATATTTACCATACACTTTTTACTGAGTTTATTAATTCTGGGACATACGTATTAAAAACAAGAGACAAAAAATTGTGAAATCAGAATAAAAAATACAACTTTCGTGTTTGATTATACATTAATTAGTATTGTAGGATGTGTGCAGATTTTATGCGGTTTGAGGGCAGATCAAAGATGACTTGACTTAACACGTTTATTAAATCAGAAAGGAAGTTACACGGTTACACCTGACAGACAAGTCAGGTCTAAACATATTACGCATTTACATGTCCAATGCGCTAATGCGCAAATGCAATACGTCCGAGCGAACGAATCTTAACGAATTTGCACGACAATAGCCGAAAAGTCGAGATCGTCGAGATCTCGACCTCAAGATCGAGATGGATTTTAATTTTGTTGTGCAAGATCAAGATTGGTTTTAATAATAATAAAAAAAATGTCGAGATCGAGATAATGTAAAATCTCGATAAATCTTGTCTCGCGGCAACACTAGCGCATGCAACCTCGTAGTCCAGTGTGTCTCGGAAATATTGGAGCTGGTATAAAATAGCGAGCCGATCAAACTAAAAATTCAGTCCGCCCCTAGCAATATTGAATTTGACAAAATTAATACAAAATATTCACATATTAAATTTAATGAATCATTTTATTTTGAAGCCTAGATCTATTATGAAAGATGTAGAAAACGCACAACTCGGAGCAGTTAATGAACTCAATTCAAACAAGTAATTTCCCGTTCAAACTTTGCTACTCGAACCTTCCAGTAATAGAAACAACCTGAAACCTAACTAGGTTTTTTCCTCGACAATACTGAAGTGTGTCATAATACAACTTTTACTTATTACGTTCGGTACTAATCTATGTATTTTGTACAAATTCCATACGGCGAGTTTACTCGCACACCACTGTGTACCGTTCACCATCCACCGCTCACCACTCAAAACAACAGTCTTTACCGTCCATCGTTCACCGTCCACCGTTAACCGTTCACCGTCCACCGCTCACTGTCCACCGGTCACCGTCCACCGTTCACTGTTCACATTCTAAATCAATACTTACATAGTAATTTTAGGTAGGTATGGTATTAAACTTTGATGATTAAGGATAACAATCTCCAAGGCCATTATTAATATTTTTACCTCCCGCTACCCTTGGTAAGGAAGGTATAGGGATCTTGCTAAAAATCGCATATCGAGATTTTGGTAAATGACTGCGTTTTAAGGTCCCAGTATCCAATTTGTATATTTCCATGATAATAATGTGTCTGGGTGTAGGTGCGTGCGTGCGTGCGTGCGTGCGTGCGTGCTTGCGTGTGTGTCCTGTTTCCGCTCTAACTCAAATACTCACTCAGAAAATTTTGAAATGTTGCATTTGTACCTTATTCTAATATCGAAAGAAGCCATTAGATTTTTACTTTTTTGAAGCTCAAGCTAGTTTTTTTTTTTCGAAAACACCTTTAAATGTTATTTTACCGAGATTTCTGTTATTATATAAATTAAATACTATTAAATTTTCTACAGGTTCGCAATAATACTTTTTCTGTATATTTTATGTATAAATTTATAACCTTTTGTATAATTTAAATCCCGGAGCTTACGCTTTAAACAAACACAACTCCTTGGTTACACAGTTTCGATTAGGGATCGACCGATATGATTTTTTGTGGCCGATACCGATATCGGCCGATACCGATATACTCATCCGATATCGGCCGATACCGATATATCGGCCATAAAATTTTGTCGTAAATTTTTTGCTGTATAAATGAGGTAAAAGTGATTTATAATGATATACTGTTACCGTTACACGCATTAACCATAAATAAATCACAAAAAAATGCAGAGCAAATGCAAAAAAGACATTTTTTTCAAACGTCGTAGAAATGGCATTTTTGTGATTTAATTCACAAGGTAGAAGCTTTATTTCTACGCCGGCGAAGTAGAAATAGCTAATTTCAACGCCGGCGGCGTAGAAATGAAATAAACAAATATCCATAGCAACTACATAGAATTAGCGAATAAAAAGAAGAGTAGTGCGTTTGAAGAAAAAAATTTAATGTGTCATTCGCAATAAAAGTGTCTTTGTGTGCCTCGCATGCAATTGTCCGACTCGCTTCGCTCGTCGTACAAACTTCCATGCTCGCCACACAAAGTATCACTTTTATTCCTAATAACACAATATACTATTTTCCATTGATGTACAAAGTTGCAATAATATATTTAGCACCACCGCCAAGTAGTGTTGCTAGTGAACAGCTATTTTCTTCAGCTGGAAATGTTTATGAAAGCACAAGAAATCGTCTAACTCCGGAAAGAGCAGAAAGCTTAATTTTGTTACATTACAACTTGCCAAAACTTAACTTTAAATATTAATTCGTTTAACTAAGTGTGTAACTTTACTTCTACATTTTTAATGACTTTTTTGCTAAATTTTGAATAAGAATAAATTTGATTTGTTTTTTATTTAGTATTTCTGTTTTAATTTCCTTTAAAAAATCCTTAGCTACTGAAATATTAAGCAATTTATATTTTTTTAGGCCGATACCGATATAGGCCGATATCGTGGTTTACATATCGGCCGATACCGATATCGGCCAAGAAGACCGATATGGCCGATATACCGATACCGATATCGGTACCGGTCGATCCCTAGTTTCGATCTTAAATGTATGTAAACGACAGATAAATGTCAAAGATCTAATCATTTCAAATTAATAATAATGTTTTCATAAGAAAATAGTTAATAGAACATTTAATAGATATACGGAATGAAACTTAATAGTTTCCAGTTTAATATATCTGCCCATTTTAAAAGTTCTCGCCTAAAAATTCATGAATAGGCAATCCATGATATATTTCATAAGTGACTTTTTAAAATTTTGTTTTGCTCTTATACCTACTCTGATTATTCGATTTATAGTACTAATATTTACCTAGTGGCTTATGAAATGTATTCTGTTATGCCTATTCTTAAAATTTCAAGCGGGTACATACAAAATGGGCAACCTGTATGTGGGTGTATATAAATTTTTTAAAAATTAATTGCGGGAGTTTTTGTGTTGGTCACATCAGATTTTTATTTACTGTTTAACCTGACTTAACCAAATCTAACCTTCGAAGATTAATTCCAGACCTGAAATTATTATTACAATATAAGTACTGATTTAAAATGTGAACAGTGAACGGTAGACGGTGAACGGTAAACAGTGGACAATGGACGGTGCACGGTAAATAGTGGACGGTGAACTGTAAACGGTGGACGGTGGACGGTGAACGTAGGACAGTAAACGGTGGACGGTGGACAGTGAACTTTGACCGGTGAACGGTGACCGGAGAACGGTGAACGGTGATGGACGGTAAATATTGATTTTTAAGTGGTGAGCGGTGGATGGTGAACGGTGAACAATAAACAGTGGTGTGCAATTAGACACTTCCAGTTCCATAAACGAAATTTCTTGCAAAAGATTCTATATTTCCAGTACATTACCCTCTATCAGTTCTATACAGTGTGTAATCATACTTCGGGAAAAAAATGAAACGGTATATACTACCCGACGTACTAATCATGGAACAAAAAAAATTATTCGAAAATCCCCCAAAATATTACATCATATTTAGAGTAAACATTTTTTCTACCACTGGTTGATAGACTTTCTTAATAATTTTATTCAAATCTACTAATGCAGGTAATTGTTTGCACAACATGATAACGGTCTGATATTATGTAATTAATAATTTAATTTAATTCGAAGGGGATAGGGCATTCTTTTGTAGATATTACTATTAATTATCAATCTTTGCTGGTTTAGTGTTCTGATTGTGCAGTGAATTGCAGTTTAGTGTAGTTATTGTGAAAATGAATGCATTGAACCGTGATAGTGAGTTAGTGGACATGCTGTCAATTTTTGGAGAAGCAGGGCAAAATTCTTGATTGGCACAGCGTCTGTATGCTGAACGTTTTCCTTTACGGCGGTGTCCCAATCACCGTTTATTTATGAGGATCACCTATTGCCTTCGAGACACAGGATCTTTGCGACCTATTCGTGGGAGAGGCGGTGGCCAGCAACAATAAAGCATTAATATTGAAAATGCTGTCTTAGATGCTGTAGGAGCTGAACCAACCATTAGCACCCGGAGAATATCTCGACAGTTAGGATGAGTATCTCATTATTCAGTATGGCAAATTTTGAGAGATTACAACTAGCACCCATTTCATTTTCAGCGAGTTCACGGGCTAACAGAACCTGACCATCATTTCTGAGTAACGTTATGCGATTGGTTTTTAGAACATGCTCAAAACCCTAATTTCCCCTCATACATAATATTTTCTGATGAGGCAACTTTTACAAGAGAAGGAATTCATAATATTCATAATTCTCATTATTGGAGCCAACAAAATACACATGTTGTTGTACGAGATAGTTTCTAGTATCGCTTTTCAATAAATGTTTGGGCAGGTATTACTTGGGCCGTTATTCCACCAAATAGGATGACTGGTGATAATTATTATTGCAAAATACACTCCCACAGTCACTTGAGTATGTGCCTCTTAATGTGCGCCAACGGGCAAGGTTCAGCACGATGGTGCGCCACCGCACTTTGCTCGAAATGTGCGAGAACACTTGAATCAAGTTCCTAAAAATGTCCACTTTGAGTAAACCACCCTTAATTTTACGAATTTTTAAAAAATTATTTTTGTTCCATGATCAGTACGTCGTGAAGTATACGCCATTTCATTTTTTTCCCCCGAAGTATGATTACACCCTGTATATTTTATACAAATTCCATACTGAAAGTTTCTAGCAAAAGATCCTATACTTCCAATAAAATTATAACACAAACATACTATGTCAATTGCACTAGACTGACATCTGTTAACCAGAATTTTCTTAATATGGTAGCTGTTTTCATGGTTATAGTTATATATAATTTATAATTTTTTAACTCTATGAATATGAAGTATACAATGCAATCAAATCATATCGAGAATAAAATATTCTTTAACATTTATAACATTAAATGTGAAAAAATTATATTAATTAATTAACAGCGTTTTTTCAAGAAAAACTGTTAAAAACTTCAAATGCGGGTACTTCCGATTGTCCAATTATGAGCAAAAATCTAATGATCTCAATTCGAAGAATACGTAAAAATTAAAATTTTTGGAAAGGTGATATTGGCGATCCGGAAAAATCGTCACACACATATGTACATCCATACATACAGACATCATCGTAAAAATAGTAAAATCGTATTCTAGGGACCCTAAAACGTGCTTCTTCATAAAAAACTCATCGTCGATTTTTTTTTGACCAAAGATCATACCTTCCTTTGACGGAAGGTAAAAAATGTCCAGTACACTATTAAATAGTTCGGATTAGATATGGTACACATTGTAAGAAATTGTAGAAACGTGTTTACTATTTTTGTGGAAACTAGATTACCCTTAATTTCCTAGCAACTTATAAAAATTATTCCGTTCACGTGCTCTCATTTTGATGTAAATGCGCTCGCCATTTAGAGCGTGATTAATTAAAAATGGCGCCGGACTAAACTCAGCAGCAGTTGAAGTAGCAAACCTAACCTACATGTAGCAAGTTGAGATACGTTTGCATTTCTTAATCCGAGAATTCGCTATTAGCCAGTGATTTACGAGTAAAGTTGAAATGGATTCAAGAGCTGCAGTGAAATTTCTTATCCGCGTCGAATTACCTAACGTATAGCTTTGCGCAAGCCTTAATAAGCAGGTAATTATGTGCAGGCATTAAAATTTGATTCATGGAATGCCAAGTTGATATTATGTTGCTTACAATAAAAATTCACCAACTTACGTATTTTATAATAAAATGCCACAATGATTATCTTAATACTCAATAAACAGCTAAGAATAATATCCACTAATATCTTTATTTCTTTGTATAAAATAACCTCGAACATAACCGTAAATATTTTTATTTATTGTGCTTATCAGTGGCGGTTCTTCCATTAGGTCATTTGCTCAATAACCCCCCAAATTTATCAAAGCAAAGTAAAAAGGCGATAGAATAAAAATAATAAAAAAAATATTTTGAATTTAATAATTTTTAATAAAGTCAGTCCATCGTGTCGTTAGCGTTGCTTGCACACAACGCCACTGTGTTGGCGCAAGTGCTCACGCTGCATGGGTAACATGAAAATTGTGACCACGTTGTGTTATATGCTACATATTACATATACAATCCCATGCGTCAGACAGAGACAAACAAATTGTAAATTTGCTTGCGTTAGACAAAGACAACCACCACCTTATTCGCTTACACACGGTCAATGACCAAGTCAGCAGTCTAGTAGCAGATAGTAGAATTGTAAATTCGGTTGTGTATTTTATTATGGCAATTCAAGGAATTAAAAAAATACTAAAAGGCAGTCCATTAAACTACGAAGAAAACTTATATTACTAATTACATTGTTTCAAATCAAGGACAATAATACAAGTACCTAAATATTTTGACCCACCAAACCTTCAACCCACGAGCCACCACTGGTGCTTACACCGAACATCATGTTTGTTTGACAACTTGCTAAGATAACAAATAAATTATTCACGGTTTACAAGTCGTTATACTGTGTCTTCAAATTCCTCGATTTTCACTTGTATTTTAAAGATTTTGTTCCATTACTCATTGGCACAAATGACTAATCTAATTCACTCAAATTTTTGTGAAATGTTGACCATTATTTAGCAATATATATATATATATATATATATATATATATATATATATATATATATATATATATATATATATATATATATATATTATTTTATATCATTTTTGACAGCATAAAATAGTATTGATTTAGATATGATGATACAAAGATAGATTCAACTCAAATTGATCAGAATGTACACATAGTTCACAGTACCGAAGAAATTGTCAATTATCCGGTATCACTTGTTATTGTTAATAAAACTTTTAAACAGTAAGTCATACTTAACAATGTTTTTGATTTTGTTTTTAAAATCACATAACCAACTTCGCAACTTCATTGAATTTCGCTGCGCCCATTATGGCCGTCTCAAATTGCTTTTCCATATAAAATTTTGTCGTATGTTTTTTACAGATTTGGTACGGATAGTAGTAACATCTAGTTATTTTTATTTCAATTAGGAGAACAGTGTAGGTGTGTTGTGTGTAGGTGTCCCTTATCCCCCTTGGTCTCAGTCAATGAAGTTTACTGTAAAAAATGTAAATGTGTGTTTGTGTTTAGTTTATTAAAAGTAAATACCTTCGAGGATATACCTACTGACTAGAGTATTAATTCCCTATGTCAACGCATAGTTTGCTGTGATCGAAAGATATGCGGAGGGATTTGCGGGGCTGAAAGTCATAGAGTATTGCGGGCAGCGTTTTGTTTTGATTATATGTCACTACTTGTCATTTTACTGTAACCAACCCTTTATTTCATATTTCAATATGGTTTTATACTGTGTGGTACCAAATTGCAATGAAAAGTACAATGAAAGTACGGAAATTTCGTTTCATGTGTAATTGGGATTTTTTTACATATAATAAACAAAGTGCATCTTTTAGGTTTCCTTTTAATAATAACGCGAGAAAAAAGCGACTGAAATTTATTGGAAATAAAGATGATTTACATATTCCAAAAGCAACAATTTGTCACACTTTATGAAAATATTAACGCAATATGCAACCCGCAATACACCATGGCTTCCGTCCCCGCAAATCTTCCCTCCCGTGTATCTTCCGATCACAAATATCACCGTAAGGCGGCCTCTAGTCAGTATATGCTCGAAGGTAAATATAATATTTCCAAATTTAAATATTCAATTTAATATTTATTTATGATTTGTGATAGATAATTTCTCGAAATGGTACAATGGTTGAACGCTTCATCGTCCGTGGCGCCATTTAATCTGCTCTCTCTGTTAATTTCGTTAAAGTCTGACTGGTATGTTATTATCATAACAACCCTACTTTCAGGATTGTTATATACCAAATAACACCCTAGGGCGGATTATGAGTTGTTGCTATGGTAATGTTGTCATAAAATTGATATTGATACTGGGATAAAGCCTAAAAAACAAGCAAAAGCATGCATGGCCTACCTACACCGCAAATTTTATTAAAAATTTCTGATCCGTAATACGTAGAATATTGAAAATTATAGTTGAACGTTAAACGTTGAACGCACCACGGGAGTTAAACCGACAATAATGCCTTCGGTCAACGTACACATCTCAGGCCAAAGGCCCTCGAAAAGTACACTGTTCACCTAAGCCGTTATTTTCCTTATAACACCCTTGATACGTCAAATACTATAACGTCCAACTGGTATGTTATTATTCTCATAACAACCCTACTTTCAGAGTTGTTATATACCAAATAACACCCTAGGGTGGGTTATGAGTTGTTGCTATGGCAATGTCAAAAAATTGATATTGATATTGGGATAAAGCCTAAGAAACAAGCAGAAGCATTCATAGCGTATCTACTCCGTAAATTTTATTAAAACTTTCTGATCCGTAATCCGTAGAATATTTGAAAAATTATAGTCGGACGTTAAACGTTCGACGCACCACGGGAGTTAAACAAACAATAATACCTTCGGTCAACGACGACCTCAGGCGTTATTGTCCTTATAACACCCTTGATACGTTAATTACTATTCTGTAATTTTAGTGACTTTTGAGACTGAGGCCATAATAGCGTAGCACAATTGGGACCCATAGAATAACATACGACACGAGCGGAATTTTAGGGAAATAAATTAATGGCCATGTAAACGTCAAAAATCATAGTTTCGTTTAACATGAAAATATGTTCTCATGCTTTGATTTTATAATTTTATATGAAAATGTATCAAAAATAAGCGAATTAAAGAAAATAAACGTATGAGAACAACAAAAATTGAAGACATATTTCATAATTTTTGGCAAAAAAAAATAATCAACTGAATATATGGAAAAGAAATTTAAATACATATATTGCAAAACTTTAATCTGATGAATGAATATGTCTTCTCTTTGCATTTCACAAAAGGAGATTATAATAAAATTTTGTTGATATGTAGTTTTAACATTGACAGTATTGATATAAAATTTGTAGTTTCATTAGCTGGTAGCACGAGCATGGTTCTAACACCATGCACCATGCCTAAGACTTGGCACAAACTTTAGGATTAATAAACAAAATCAGTGCTGCCAATATACTGAATAAGCCCATAAGCCGAGAATATACTGACAGCCATATTCAATAAATATAACGCATTATTTAAAACTGTTTAATATTATTTTTGTCTTGCTTTCTTTGTAGTGTAAACAATTTAAAATAATGAAGCCAAATTTATTGAATATAGCTGTCAATATATTTTCGAGTTAATCAGTATATTGACAACACTTATATTGTTAATAACCGTGAAGTACGTGCCGAGTCGTTGGCACGGAGTAAAAACCACGCTCGTGCTACAAGCCATTGATTTTACTAATATTTGTCCCTGTAAACTGTAGTTTCATTTCAGAAATGCCACATGTCAAGTTACGCAGGAGTATTTAAACCCGAATTTACGAATTGCCATCTAGTGACAAAATTTTGAATTATGTTGTATATCTCATTCTTCTTATATAACAATGAGAATAAGCTTGAAATGAATACAGCAGTTGTACCAATATTTCAATAAAATTATGTATCAATATTCTACTTGAACAAAATAATAAATATATTATAAATATTTTTCCATTTAGTAGTATCGAATGAGATTAATAGATGGTGCCATAATAAATACGATAACCTAATTAAATACTCAATGACAGGACAGGAGAGCAAATAACTTATAATTTGCTAAGAAGTAGTTGTTTCATTTTGTGTTTATCACCTGGCAATTTTGTTCCATATTGGTTTGGCTCAATAGTAAGTAAAGAATAATATTTTTTATAAAACATTTTTTGACAAGACAATAATAATTGACACAGATGGAATAAATGAAATATAACAACAGAAAAACAGGAAAATCATTTGTCAATAAATCTTGAATCTTGCTTGACATAAAATTTGTGTTTGTTCTAGAGCTAGTTTTCTAAAATTTGCCAAGATGGTTATGCACTTTGGAGAATGTTTCAAGGGGATGCGAGGCATTATCACCTATAAAGTTTCTCCATTTGAACTGGATGCGTTTAAAGGATTTGATAAAGCTGCTAAGAATGTTGTAAGAAGAAGTATTGAGTCTGCTCCATATGTTCTGCCCCCGTTTCTTCTTTGTTATGGTATCATACTTTGGGCTGATGCTAAACACATAAAACTGGCCCGTAAAAATCCGCATGACTATGAAGATGATGAATAAAGTACCATTATAAATTTGTAACTTGAATGACATTACAAATAAATGAATAAAGAAAGGTATGTTTATTTTTTTGAGAGAAAATATAGTGAATTAATAAAAACGCGACACGAAATAGATATATTTACCACATTACATTTATAATAGAACTTTAGGATATTTATTATAGAAAAATCAATATTGGAACAAAAACTTGAATCGTCTTGGTTGCTGTCCAATTTCGGAGCATATCTTGTTCCATTTACGCCATTCAATATTGCATAGGGCATAGTTTTGATCTCTCTGATTGGCTGAAATTGGAGACATGAGACAAGTTTACCCCATGTAACATCGGTCACTTACAATTGACGTAGGGTACCTTTATAACCAGGGTATGGCCATGGGCCAAGATCGCCGCCATTGTCGGTAATTGATTTTCCTATTTATTTGTAATAAATGTGATATTATATTATAAAATAATATTAAATTATCACACTGTGAATTTATAAAGGTAAGAAAAATTAATTTATTTAAGAGATACACAATTATTATTAAGATATACATTTAGAGGTTATGTAGAATATATGACATGGGTTGTTATTATCTCATCTAATTTAATATCTGTAGTTCTTATTTACACAATAATTGTATATTCTAAACTTACCTTTTAAAAATTTAAATGATTGTGCTTAATATTGGGAATTTTTAGTTGTTTTCAGTGACAGTAATCGTGATGGGTATCTTAACAAACTAAACAAGTAAATAAGATAAAATATATTACTTACACTTTAAATACATATTAAAATGATAATTAAATGTGTTTTTCATTAAAATAAAACAAATAGCCACGAAAATACATAATACTTTGCGCAAGAACAACACATATAACAGATGTCCCGGTAATGGCGGACGAAACGTGAGCCACGCCATGGCCATACCCTGGTTATAAAGGTACCCTAAATTGACGCTGATACGTGCGCCATCTACTGTATGGCTTAAATGGAACAGAGCATAATTTGGTACGCGCGCTTTAGATAACCAATAATTCGATTATATCTTTTTTATAGAAAGTAACGAGTAAGAAAAGGATAACTAACTATTTGTCAAACCGATATGTATTCATTTACCTTGTAGGTAAGTATATTAAAAAATATGTAATCTGCAATGATAAAATAGAGAATAGCATTGAGATTTTCTTAAAAATATTGAAGAATTTGTTAAAATTAATGACAAAGAATGTGAAAAAAATATGATTATGAACCAGAAAGAAACTATCAATTTTAAAATTTCGCAAAAGTAATAAAAATATTACGCTTGTTTTGGGTATTACTTATTCTAGGAATATTAAAAAAATAGTATCTGGTTTAAGAAAGCAGTGTAGTAAAGGTAGGGACAACATTTCACGGATTGTGATTAGTGCAAACGCCAGACAATTTTAAACTGTCTCAATAGTATGTAAGTATTGCAACTTTTTTATCTGCGTGTGTGTAGACTTTGCTCCATTTATGCCATTCAGTATTGCAAAGAATAGGGCATAGTTTTGACCTTTCTGATTGGCTGAAATTGGAGACATACAAGTTTACCCAATGTAATTTCGTCTACTTAAAACTGGCGCTGATGCGAGCGCCATCTGCTGGATGGCTTAAATACAACAGAGTAGACAGTAAATGAGGCTAGCTAAATTAAATGTAAGTGAAAGTAAATAATTTTAATCTAAATATAATTATAAATAAATAATAATGATACAAAAGAAATTAATATAAATACAAAAGACACATCACCTGTTAATAACTGTCAGAAATATTCTATTATTTATGCAGTTTCGGTTATCTGATCGATATGGTCCTCAAATGGATGATATTGAAGATGTTCCACCTCCAAATGATGTGTCTGAATATTTCAATTATTGTAATATTATTTTATCGAAATTAAACTTTGTATGTAACCTTAAAATATTACTGCGTAAACCGCTCTCGTCAAGCCCGCCCACCACTGCAACCGTATACCAGATGCCAGATTGTTTAAAGTGCAACAGATGATGCGTTTAATTGAAAAAATCCAGCGAAGGTATTGTGGCGGAAATTATTTATTATCGTAACAACTTATGAAAAAGACCAAATATCATGCGAGTGTAAATTGATGCACGACACATAGCGGAGTGCAAGTCAATACACACGAGCTAAGATATTTGAATTTCATACAAGTTACGAGCATTATTTTTTAGACGAGCATACATTTTTTTTTTCTTCAAGCGTATTATAATATTCATATTATGCTAGTGTTCACACTACAGAAGATATTCATTATCTTATTGATACAAAAATGTTATTATTGTTGTACTAGCAAAAAAATGTTAGCTAATTGTTATTTGACAGTTGTATCGTTTGTGTTTTGTAGTGTATTCGCAATCGAGATTAACGATAGAGGTGCTGATTTTCGAAACAAGATGTCCGCTATACGATGGGTTTGACATATGACAGTTTACATTGTTCACTGCGTTTCGTTGACTGTGTATACAAACCGAGTTTAAAAACTTATTTATATGAAGGCGATAAGTTTAAATACTTAATTATTAATTACTACACTACTCACTCAACTGTCACTTATTCAATATGGCGCTTGTACGATTGCTTTTCATAGTACCAATTTGCACCACTAGAGGGGAAATTATATCTACGATTGCGAATACGGCCAGCTTTGGCTGAAATTGCAAACTCAACAATAAAAAAAATCTGATGTGGCCAGCGCATTACCTTCCGTCAGTTCTATGTATTTTGTACAAATTTCATACAGACAGTTCCTTGCAAAAGTTTTTATTTCTTGTACATTACCTCCAGGTTCCATACAGAAAATTTCTAGAATAAGATCCTATGCCTATATTTCCAGTAAAATTATGACAAACACTATGTCAATTGCATTTGACACTGACATCTTTCAATCAGAATTTTCTTAATATAGCAGCTGTTTCCATAGCTGGCTACTTTATGAAATTTAATTTCTTTATAATTTTTAACTCTATATCCATTTAATATTAAGTATAAATTGCAGTGATATCGTATAGAGAATAAAATATTCTTTAATATTCATAATAACATGAAATGTGAAAAATGATATTTGATGTGCAACACATTGTCCGTGTGTGTTACATAATGTTATTCTGTGTCGCATAATTGGAAAGCCCTCCATTATTACTTTATTTACAAAACTGAATAATTATCTATGTGTTTATGTAATAAAATTATGTATCTATTTATAACTATTAACTTATCTAGGATTTTTATGACTATCATAACTGTTGCAGATATCGGTTTGAAATCCAAGCTCGTAGAGCGAAGGATTTTAAGACATGTAAGGCTTGTTATGATTCATAACATCCGTGGTTTGTTCAATAGTTTATCGGTTTCAGAAAATAAAGACATTATTAATAAAGATTATTATTTAAATTCTCTCATTAATGCTACTTTCAGAATGCCATGATAAACAGAACAATTATTTTGACATTTATTATTTTAGAATAAAGTAAACTGTGTTAAGAACGATACACTAACGTTATCTGTATGTATTAATGAAGAGCATTATAATTTCATGTTAACATGTCTTTCAGTTGTTTCGCTATAAATAAAAAAATTCTTCATTCAAAATAAACCAGGCTCGAAATGAAAGCAACAATAGATGTTCTACTACATAAACTTGCAAATATTTTTCAATTTTCAGCTTTGACAAGATTTAAATTGTTCTAGGACCTTGTATATATTGTTTAATCCATTAAATTAGGAAACACATATGTATGCCATTTATTGTTTGAAATTCAATAATAAATCTTTTACATTGAGAAAATATGTAAACGTAATAGAATTTTTCTAGTCAGTGAAAGATAACTTTTAATAAGGTGTTTTTTTTTAGGTTGCTCATACTACCCTCTAGAAAATTTGTAAAGTTTGGTACCTATACTGTATCTAGTATAAGAATGCAGTGTAGCATGGTATAGGAACAACATTTCACGGCTTGTGATTGGTGTAAACGCGGGACAGTTTTAAACTGTCTCAATATTATTTAAGTATTGCAACTTTTTTTCTGCATTTGCCTACAATAATTGAGGCTAACTAAATTGAATTTAAGTGAAATAAATAATTTCAATATAACTATACTTGAAAAGAACTAATAATACAACGTAAATACTTAAAATACACATCAACTGTCAACCTGTCAATAACTGTCAAATATATGTCATTATTTTTTAATTTTGCATGTCTGATGAAAATGGTTTTCAAATGGTTGATATTGAAGATGTTCTTCCTATAAATGATGTGTCTGAAAGTTTCGATTATTGCAATATTTTAATTTTGTCGAAATAAATCTGATACTGTATCTGGTTTAAGATTGCAGTGGTGTGAAAATAGGAGCAGTTTGATTTTGTTGTTTGATTGGATAATGTCAGGCTATTATCAAACTACTCCTACCTTAAAATATTGCTGCGTAAACCGCTCCTCCCACCACTGCAATCTTAAACCAGATGCAGTATACTACAAAAGGTATTTTTATAAAAATGATTACAGTCCCCCAGTGTACTATACAATACTTGACATCCCATTATTCACAGTTGTTGCAAATATTTTGTGAAATAAATTGAAAAAAATATTCAGACGCAAAGCAAAACCTTGTTACTTATATGTCGGCTCTGACTGCTTATGTATGTATACATCGCGTATACTTATAATGATATCATACACTTTAATTTGGAGTTAAATGCAATAATAACGAAGAATAATATTCCTAGTATATACGAATCTTAGTGAATTAAGTATTAAAGAGGATGGCAGTGTCCGTTCTATGGCAGGTACGAACGGGTCTTTTTTTTGTTAAATATTTTATTTTTGAATTTGCAGCAAAAACGCGGTGCTAAGCAGGAAAGATCACGATCATAATTCACAGTGGGTGTCGCCGAGGGTAGAAATTATCACCGCTGTTATTTTAATTTGTGCGGATGAACGGCGGAACGAGGTCCGCGCGGCCTTCAGGCTTTTCTCTCCGTGGTGACGTCATCGCTCCAAGTGTTCTCAACCGAAAAAGTTTCCATTTTCGTAATGGAGTTCCGTTTCCCTAACGGACTTAGCTGTTTAACCCGTTTAGCGGCTCCGGTTGCACGAACGGTTACTCCAACCCTCTTTGGTCGTCGATAGCGCTTGTTCTTTCCATGGCCTGCTGTTTGCTTTGAACGCCCCATGTTTAAAGTGTTTTCTTTTTTCCTCACTAGAAATTAATTGCAAATCTCTTACTCTGGATAGTGAATGTATTTTGTTTTATTTCCTTTTCCGGTTTCAGAGTATTAATTATCTTGCTTTGTGAAATTAAAAAAGTTGTAAGTAATAACTAAAATTTAAAAACTACAATATGACATGTATGAACTGTACGGTAGCGAAATAGAAACTACGCGAATCGCTAATTTTTCCTAGAAAACTAATTAAAATGGCTTTTAAAACTTGTAACGTTTTTCACACTCAAGCTTATAGACGAAGTAATTACGTATGCGTATTAAATACGAAAATTGTTTGAAAATTATGTATATTTTATATTATTATATCTAGGTTCGTAGAAACAAAAAGTTTATTCTTATGCATTTTATTTGGCTTAGGTTTCCTCTTCATAACGTCACTGCGAGACTTTTTCTGAATGTATTATGAGTTTTAATGTTTTGTTTATCATTAATAATTTATAATAATTCATGTATACCTAATTATAAATGAAATATTATGTTTTATAGTATATTACGTAAGTGACAAGATTTTTTCTTTATTCATGAGTTTTCTTATTTTAGTTCTAACGTCAGCCGGTGCTTGTGAAGTTGTAATTAAGATGTTTAGCGAACAGTATCTATGTTTAGTCAAATTTTAATAACAGGAGTAAAAAAAATAAAAAATTTCAACTGTTAATTTTTAAATTTATAGACATCTGTAAAATATTCTTTCCATGCATTTGCATAATCTTAGAAACTTTGAAATTCAATTATATTTAATTGATTTGTTTACGTTAATTAATGATACGATATTTGTTATTTTAATTATAGTATTATAAATTATAAAATGACTGTAAATTGAATAAATCCTACGAACAGGGCCGACTCGAGCTATAGGCGCACTAGGCAGTTGCCTACGGCGCTAAAATTTAGGGGCGCCACAACCAGCACTTCGACTCATTTAAAATACTTATAATATTGTTTATCTTTAATCGTGGCGAAATTTTGCATAAAAAGTTGGAAATGAGCGGATTTGTAGATCTTCAAAATATTAGCTTCTACTTTTTTGTTCAAAAATGACGCCCTTCACTTTTGTTCTCTTATAAAATTTCGATACGAGCTACTGTTTTCAAGAAAATGACGAAAAACCAAAAGAGGTTCCCGCCGGACATCTTTGATATGTTAATAGTGTACCTATTCCTATTATTCTGTACAGGATAAACAAGTTTTTGTTGCAATATTTTAATGTTGGTAATATTTTCCAGTAATAAATCAAATCTTCGCTCATCAATGGTCCAAGAACGACATGTGAACTTGTTATTAATTTCAATCGAACATGATAAACAATAGTTTAAAAGTAGAAGATATTGTTACAATTTGCTAGAAAAAAGCTCGTAAAATAAAAATTTAAATAAGAAAATTTTGTTGCATATTATTTATTGTTTCCTTTTGATTTTAATTGTGAATAAGTATATATCCCTTAAATAAATAAATTGCTTATAGCTTTGACCATAAATTGTACCGCATTCATTGGTAGAATTGTAACTTGTAAAAAGACTTACCATGTGATTAGGTACACGTTGTAAACCATTAGTGAACAAGTCTAGAAGTAGTGGAATATTTATGTTCGACTAGTAATCGTTGTAGTGAGGTACGAAGAGTTCGAAAGAGCGCAGCCAGAGAACTTTACGACGACATATTTCTGAGTGCAGCAAGCACTGAGAGTGGTTGCTGCCACGCTCTATATCCCCCGCATAACTTCAGATTTATCGGAAGTTATGTTGCTGTCCAGATTTACGTCTGTCCTTTAAAACTATTTAGATTATTGGATTTATAAACGAATGGTTTGCTATACGACCTCAAGTGAAAAATTCGTAAATATTTTATTGCATGAATTATGTAATCTTGTTTAAGAAACACTTACAGAATGATTGATTTTATATCCTTCTTGCTTTAAGAAATGATGTGCGTCCATGGGCCCGTTTATCAAGCTTACATGACTGTGTGCGTTAGGTGACCGGTTGTTGCTTACATGGAATTATTATTCATGATTTTCTTTGTAAACATTTTGAGTCTGATATTGTGACATCATAATTTTGTACGCAAAACTGTAGAGTAATTTGAAATTATTTCTGTAAATAAGAAACTTATTATGTCATATGAAATATATATTTATGTAAGTAGTTTAAAGTGTACTTTTAGAAATTAAAAAATTGGAAAATGTGATATGACTCCATTGTTAATGACGTCATATTTATATTTATTTATTTGAAAAATAAATTTAATTAAAAGCTATCAAGAAACTGAGACAGTCTATATTTTAAGAGTGTAGTTAGTTTGTTCAGTAGTGGTAAACATAATTTCAGTTTTCATTAAATTATATTAGATGTTTACATGGAATTTAAATAATATTTATATTTTTGTTCTACTGTTGCATTTATTAATTAGAAGTAAATTAAAGTAATTAAAAATACAAACAATAACTAAAAGTCTGATGTGGCTCGCAATTGTTTTTTTTTTCATTTCATATTAGTCTTGTTGTGCAACAATGTTCACAAGCAGAAAAAAATGTTTTATTATTTAGTTACATCATACTATCACAATAATAAGGGTAGTGATGTGAATATTACAAATATCTTAGAAGAGAAAATCAAACCACCTGAAATTAATATTGGTGTAATGAAAATGAAAAAACTTAAAAATGGTTCTGTAAAAGTTGTGTGCAATAGTAATGAAGAAGTAATAAGACTAAAAGAAAGTGTACAAGAAAAAATTGGTGAATATGTACAAGTTCAAATACCTACTAAACTTGATTCAACAATTAAAGTTTGTGGAATAAAAGCTAACCTCACCAAAGAAGAGATAAAAGAGTGTATCGACAAGCAGAATAGTTTTCTAAATAGAGACTTAAATCATGATATCAAGAAACTGAGACAGTCTATATTTTAAGAGTGTAGTTAGTTTGTTCAGTAGTGGTAAACATAATTTCAGTTTTCATTAAATTATATTAGATGTTTACATGGAATTTAAATAATATTTATATTTTTGTTCTACTGTTGCATTTATTAATTAAAAGTAAATTAAAGTAATTAAAAATACAAACAATAACTAAAAGTCTGACGTGGCTCGCAATTGTTTTTTTTTTTTATTTATTTCATATTAGTCTTGTTGTGCAACAATGTTCACAAGCAGAAAAAAATGTTATATTATTTAGTTACATCATACTATCAGATTCATTTAAAAGTGTTGTACTTTTATTTTATAAAATTATACTACTGTATGTACATTTCGTGTCGGTATGATTTATAAAAATATTTCAAATTTAACTGAGACGGTGCAAATGAGCATTACGCTATTACATTTTTATTTTTTAATATACCTAACTGTTTTAAATTTTAATTTCAGTATCGTAACTGTTGTCCGTGCAATAACATTAACAAAGCTATGCTCTGTTCCATTTAAGCCATTCAGTAGATGGCACTAGCAACAGCGCAAATCTGAAGTAGCCTAAATTACATTGGGTAAACCTGGTTCTTGTCTCTAATTTCAGCCAATCAGAGAAGTCAAAACTATTCCCTATGCTGCGCAATACCGAATGGCTTAAATGGAACAAGGTATAATAGATATTATGTTAGATATTTTTAAATTCTTACCTCTATTCGTAAAAGATAGAAAATCAATACTTCCCTGATACTGATAAATATGTTCAATTTTTCTGACTTTTTAATGGATGTCAGCGTGGAATGTAAGAAATGTTCCCTAAGGCTCGGGCCACACTATGCGTTTTAGCGGGACCGGTTGACCGGGAAGACAACAACTTATTGTTTTAAATGAATGCGTCCACACCGATGCGGTTGCGGTCCGGTTGCCGGATATTACCGCAGCATGTTGCGGTTTGGCGGGACGGTCAATTTGCCGCATGACAACTACAACAGATTGAAGATATTGCGAGCGTTCACAAGGGTCTAGTTTTGTTTTTTAATAGACAACGTATTCTATTTGGGCTCTGCCCTGATCAGATGTTGGTCCGACTGTGTCCGAATCGTGTTTTCATTGCTGCCGTCCTATTTAGCGGGATATATGTAGAGCTGTACGATCCATCCCGTTTAACCGGATGCGGCTTTACCGGTTCCGCCAAAACGCATAGTGTGGCCCGGGCCTACCATTTAATTTTGGATTGGAATATTGAAATTTGTACATTTT
The DNA here is from genome assembly GCA_963082715.1 of Harpalus rubripes. Classification (NCBI taxonomy): domain Eukaryota; kingdom Metazoa; phylum Arthropoda; class Insecta; order Coleoptera; family Carabidae; genus Harpalus; species Harpalus rubripes. The sequence continues at coordinate 55,203,561 of OY720448.1, forward strand.
ACGCTTTTAAGAATATTGGCTAGTCATTTTTATCATCGCAAACACAGTCGAACATCGTTTTCTTTGAATTTATTATTATAGTCAATTTTTTATTCTAATAAGAATTTTTTTTTTGTTATAAACTTTGACACTTTGACACCACAACTGTTGCCCCCCGTTTTAACTTACGGCAGTGGTTGTGGTGTCAAAGATAAAAAAATTCCCCATCCGAAAATACCAAATACATGAAAATTATTCATATTTTCCTATTAATAGCAATAGGCCATGCCAAATTTGAACAAAAATATAAACAAATGCTTGACATTTTATCTACGTTAAAAGGGAGGCAACGGTTTGCAAAAAACTGATTTCTCATAATCTGCTATGTACAACTTGAAAAAAAAAAACATCCTGTATATATTCAGTAAATTATTTGCAGTCTTGATCGATATAGGCACATAATTAATTTTTGTGGTTAATAATTTGTTATTGTAATGAAATTTCCTTTGTTGAAATTAAGCATTGTATTTTCAAATCAGAGTTGTAATTCACTAAATTAGCTATAGGAGACAAAAGGATGATTTTAGTGCGTTTTGTTCGCGAGAGAGGCGTAAAATAAAAGTTGTAATTTGTAGCTATTTACAGACTACTGTGAGTAATAGAATAAAAATGTAATAGTATATTACATCCGAGATGGGAGATGTTTCATTGCAGCAGAGGAGGGTCTATGTATATTACCGAGAGGCGAAGCCTCGAGGTGAGATAAAACTCGAGGCTGTGATGAAATTCCCACCGATGTTATGTATAATATTTTATTCACAATCATCCTCTTTTTTAAATCAATAATTTTCAAAATGAATCAGTTAGGTATAACCTTTAATTTGATTTATATTTGTGATAGTTCTCTTAAAATTTGCTTAGCCTACTTAATTATAGGGATCTATGGCAATGTTGCTAGGCAACGCCTACATAAACATGTCCATTGTCCAACCCGTGGTGTGTGGGTGGAAGCAAGAGACTGTCATTGCAGTTACGAATGACGAATTTCCCAACCTCTAAAAGGTTTAGGAATCGACATTTCTATTGTGAATAAAACAATTATATTGTTTCAGTTAACAGATAATATCTGTCATAAAGATTAGTAATGATTGATGTCATTAAATTATATCAGTAATAATGGATACATTTACTATCTCACAAAAATATAATTAATTCATTATTAAATTAATTAAAAATTAATTTAATCAAATCAATAATTATGAAGACGCTATGTCATGTCATATGTCAAACTGAAACATTTCAGCTGTTTAACTTTTTTGTTCTATTTATCTTTAATATTAGTATCATGGCGGAGGACGAGAACTATTCTATTAGAATTGGGATCAAAAGTAAAGTTGTGTAAAATTGTGACATTTGTACTATAAAAATTAATAAAATGATATAGGAGAATTAGATCTAGCAGAAAAGGTGATGAATCGCCTTGATAGTGTAGTACATAATATGAATATTAAAAATAACAAGAGTCAAACATGTACAAAAGTAAACAATGAGACACATGAAAGTGAGAACATAACCTCTCAAATGACATATGCTGAACTCCTAACAAAGAATAAAGAAAATTTAAAAGATATTTTCTTGTTGAGTAGGAATAATAAGGGTAGTGATGTGAATATTACAAATATCTTAGAAGAGAAAATCAAACCACCTGAAATTAATATTGGTGTAATGAAAATGAAAAAACTTAAAAATGGTTCTGTAAAAGTTGTGTGCAATAGTAATGAAGAAGTAATAAGACTAAAAGAAAGTGTACAAGAAAAAATTGGTGAATATGTACAAGTTCAAATACCTACTAAACTTGATTCAACAATTAAAGTTTGTGGAATAAAAGCTAACCTCACCAAAGAAGAAATAAAAGAGTGTATCGATAAGCAGAATAGTTTTTTAAATAGAGACTTAAATCATGATATGAAAGTGCTTTACAAAGTGAAGGACAGAAATAGTGCAATTATTGTAATGTTTGATCCAAAAACTTTTGATCTAATTATAAATAAAGGAAGTTTGTGTATTGATTGGGCAGCGTGCAAAACATTTGTGTATAACAGTATACTAATTCGATGTTATTAGTAGATATTTCCATCTAGCTAAAAACTGCAAGAATGATCCAGCGTGCGGGAAGTGTGCCTCGCCAGACCACAAAACGCAGGACTGTAAAGAGTGTGAAAAAAGTGCATAAATTGTGTCATTGCAAATAAGAAATTCAACTTGAATCTAAGTGTGAACCACTGCAGCTTTGATAAAGAATGTCAAGTATATCAGAGAAAAATAGAAACGCAAATAAGAAAAACTAACTTCATATATTGTAAATAGCAATTAATGTTTACTAACTATAAAAATAGTATTTGTGTTCCCAATTCCCAAAGTATTACGGCTCATTTTGAAGAAATTGATCATTTTCGAGTTAGTAAACAGCCCATGGTGCTTTGTCTTACTGAGACACTTCTGACATCTGATGTTGATAATAAAGAGATCAATGTTCATAATTACAATATTGACAGATTAGACTCGACAAGCAGAGCAACAGGGGGTTATTAGTTTATATAAGGCATTTTTTAGTATACAATAATGAAATGACTGGTGTATTTTCATTAAAGTCAAAGTGGTGTGTAAGACTGTGGTAGTAGGAGTTTTGTATTACTCGCCTAATAGTTCTGATATGGTAATTATAAAATTTATAGAAGGTTTGTGTGAAAAATATTTAATGATGCAAAAATGTTTTGTATTGTTAATGGGTAATTTTAATATAAATTATTTTAATAATTCAACTTATTCAAATAGAATAAAAAGATGTTTAAATAATTAAAGAGTATGTTGAACAGCCTACAAATATGTCATATTTGGGTCAACAAACATTATACCTTATTCCATTTAAGCCGTTCAGTATTGCAGAGTATAGGGAATAGTTTTGACCACTCTGATTGGCTGAAATTGGAGACAAGAGATAATTTCACCCAATGTAATTTCGACTACTTAAAACTGGCGCTGATATGCGCGCCATCTACTGAATGGCTTAAACGGAACAGAATATAATAGACCTTGTTATAAGTTATGATTTTTCTCTTGATTGTCAAGTAAATGATCCGATTGTTGGTAAGCATTCATATTAAATTTAAATTATATATTGACAACAGTATAATTACCTATAGACCAGTAGCCTGTTTCATAAAACTTGTAGTTTTTACTAAAGTTATTAACTGTAGTAGCAACATATCGTTACTGCAGTAAATAATCACATTTCATAAATAAATTTCTACTGTAGTACTCTAGGGAGGTGATTTTACTACAGTAATCTGAATTTAACCTAAAAATTTAGACAGCGCGGCAAAATGTCAAAAGAAATACAAAACACTGTACAATGGGATTTTTGGATTCCGCACTATTGGTGAAATAAGCCATGTCTTCAATGGATATGGAATCTAATAATAAACCTCCATCCGCATATGGTCTTTAGCAATCTTCCATTTTGTTATACAAACTACTATTTCTCAGTATCCTAGCATCATCGGCACTTCCTAGCCAATTAAAACAACAATAATAAAAATAATAATCAGACCCACAAACTAACATTATATTTATCAAATGATTTCCATCTCCTTCAACAAATGCTACTTCATGATTGCTAGGTGCGTCAATTTTAATCAAAGTACTATCTAATACCCCTCAGACTTAAGGCATTCCTGCCATTTCATATAATTTATGTACCACGTCATCAATATTTTCAGGCCATTTAACAAACTGTCGAAACAAAATCCAATTTACTGTATAAACAACATTTTTTACCACATGACAAACAGAACCTTCTTTTGATACCCCATACATGTCTCCAATTGCGTGGTACGGGGCAAAGCTATTTGTAATAGATAGTGCTTTACTACGTTCCGTGGGGTGTTGTTCAATATTTTCCAATATTGTGTCAAACACTTGTGAACCCTTTCTAAATCGTTAATATTCTATGTGTTCTGTATTCAACCACTTCATCTTCTTCTTCTGATTCAGTAGACGATATGATTTTACCTTTTGCAGTAGTTACGATCCTCTACAGTAAAATAATCGTCGCTTATACTGTAGTAATTTTATTTGCATAATTTTTATAAAATGCTTTATTAGTAACTTAGTAAAAATTGGCAGTAAAATAACTCTTAACTGTCGTATACAATTATTTACAATGGTAGTTTTTTCAAACAAACAATAGTAATTACTATAAAATTTACTACTATTCTGCAATAATTACTACAGTATTTTTTTATGAAACAGGCTTAGAGAAAACGTACCAACAAAATTCAGTAGTTGTAAATATCGATTGCATAACATAAATGAGAAATATGATTTAATAAAAGACAATATACTAAAATCATAAAATGCGCATGCAAGTAAATGTGAATCAAAGAAACGACATAATTATAAACCTTGGTTTAATAATTCTGTACTAGAAGCAATTAGATGTAGAGATTTAGTATATAAGAGATTTAAATTTACTTAATTAGACTGTGAGTGGCAGCAGTACATATATTATAGAAATTTAGTGATTAAGGAAATCAGAAATGCTAAAATACAGTATTATGAAAAACAAATAGATAATAACCAAAGAAATGTGGAAGACTTTAAAACAGTGTGTGTCACGTAAAAATATAGAGCAATATAATAATGTGATTTTTGAAAATAAAAAAGTAACTGATATTAAGGAAATAGCAAATAGTTTCAATAAATTTTATATAAATAGTATGAAAGAATTATCTAATAGTATACCAAGTGTTAAAATTAACATACAAACTTGTGACGCTGAAAGTAAATTCAATAATTTTAAGTTGTTAGATATAGAAATGATGAGAGAAGTAATATTTTCCTTGCCAAATAAAAGTAGCCCAGATGAAGTAGCAATCAATTTGTTAAAACTCGATTTTAAGGAATTAGCTAGTCCAATATTAAATTTTATAAACTTTTCTCTATAAAGGGGTGAGGTACATACAAGTACAAAAGTTTCTACCATTTTTCCGGTAAAAAAGTAAATAATGCATCTTCACCTGAGTATTTTAGACCAATTAATAGATTACCAGCATTAACTAAAATTCTTGAAAAAGTTGTATACATGCAGCTAGTTGATTATATAACGCATATTAAATACATATCAATCAGGTTTTCGCAGTGAGCATAATTGCGAGATAGCTTTACAGTATGTCATGTCATAAATGATTGGCGGATGTATATAGATAATGATATAACAGCCATAGTGTTTCTTGATTTTCAACAAGCGTTTGAAACAGTAGGTAGGAATATATTGTTGCGAAAATTTGAAGTATATGGAATACGTGGTTTAGTGGTTTAAATTGGTTTAAAAGTTATTCATGTGATAGAGAACAACGAATTAAATGTAACAATTTACTATCAGAATAAATAATTGTAGATAGTGCAGTACCACAAGGGAGTATATTGGGACCACTTTTTTTTAATATACATAAATGCCATTTGTACTACTAGGTATTGCAATATTCACTTGTTTGCGGATAATGCGGTAATTTATTATGCTGGCAATAAGCAACAATTAGTATCAAATAATATTAATAGTAATCTTGAAAATATAGTACAATGGGCGAACAGAAAAAAATTAAATATAAATAAATCAAAAGCTATGCTTGTAAGGAAGAAAACAGTGAGAAACGAGTTAGTAAATAGTAGATTTTATATCAAAATACAAAATGAAATTGTAGAAATAGTAACAGAAATAAAATATTTAGGAGTTATGATAGTGCCAGATTTAAAATTTGATAAGCATGTAGATTATATTTGCAAAAAAATATCGAAGAAAACATGTTTTTTATAAAGGGTCAGTACAATAAATGGACACGTTTAACAATTTATAATACTATTATATTATCTCACTTTCATTTTTGTAGTACAATAATATTTTTAAGCAATTCTAGTGATAAAAAAGACTGCAGCTTCTTCAAAATAGAGCAATGAGAAATATATTATCATATGATAGATACCAAACTATTGAATCAATGTTGCGAGAATTTATTTGCCTACCAGTGGAACAATTTCTAGATATAAAAAGTTTAATTTTCATTCATAAAATTGAAAAAGGAGTAATACCTAAATATTTCGAAAATGCATTAAAAAAATGAAAGATGTTCACAATTACGAAACAGGACATGTTGAAATTTTTTTCATAGACAGGAAAAAATATACAAAAACTCAAAACTATATTTTTTAAGACATTATATACGAGTATAACAACTTGCCGAATAGAATTAAGATATTAAAGGTAAAAAAAATTATAATAGAAATTAAAAGATATTATATCTAAATTACTAAATGTTTTTATGCACAGATTGATAGCTAAATAAATAAATAAATATATTATTATTATTATTATTATTATTATTATTATTATTATTATTATTATTATTATTATTGTTATTATCATATCAATATGTATAGCCAAAAATTACAACTTATATTTTCCCCCTCTCACGCGAGCGAAACACATGTAAACAATAATTTTAGATTTATTAGATGTAATTCTTAACATTTTTTGTATATAGAGTTTTGTTCTAAAATAAATAGGGTAGAAATTTCAGCTATATGAAAATTTTACCATTGTATTTCCTATGATTCCAAAAAAAGTAGACATCCAGTATATTTGATACTTAGAAACGAAAATAAAGAAACTCTATGATTGTGGTTGAAAGGAGAATAAACTTGGGTATCAATTTGTCATGAAGTTTCAGATTGATTTCAAGTATGGAGCCATCTGACATAACATGTATTAGTTGCACGCGGTCATGCATCTCATTTGCTTATAATGAGTTCACAAAATATTAGTCTTTCGCTTAATCTAAAGTATTTCTTGAAAATTATTTTGTACTTTGTAAAATACCTCTTATACGTAATATGTTTACATGTAGGAGGTAATAAAAAAGTAGTTATATATTAATAAAATTTTGTCCTTACCTGCAAAATTGTAATCTTAATTGGTAGGCTCGTAAAATACCTACACGCATTATTATTGATAAAAATAAAAAATGCCATTGCCATTTCAGTGAACGGAATTCCAGTATTTTTGGAAGGAAGTCGTTAACGTCGCACTCAAACAAATGAAAACCGAAGGCGGGAGTTTTAAAACCGGAACATAGTTGAATTGTCGCGTGTGCTCGCTGTTTCCCTCTGCTGCTATCACGATGACTGTATCTGTCCTCGTTGTGTGGATTGAAGGATCGAGGGCTCGATATATGGTGTGTGTAACCGCCCTGGCTAGTTTGAAAGACGGGAGATCTTTATCGTGTAGCAGTTTCCGAGATTTCGCGTGGAATTCGTGGGCGTTCGTTATGCGTTTTATTACCTATGGTTGTTTCTCTACGTTCGGAAGTTGCTGGATCGAATGTTACGATAAATAGAAGTATCTCTTAAAACCTAAAGCAAGTTTTTCTCTGAAAAGTGGCTACTTACTTCAAAGCATAGACTATTTTTGCTTTTTAGTTTATTTATTAATTTGTCATTAAATAAATATATCACCAAGGCTTATTACTCAAGTCTGATGTTATACTTTATATATTTAAATAGAGATATGTATACATACATACATATATATGATAGATAGATTGTAAAATCAATTTTTATAATATGCCTAGGCAGTGGCGTCACTAGGAGGGTGCGGGGGGTGCGGTTTGCACCAGGTGTCACCATTTTGAGGGGTGACACCAATGTGAGTGATTTTAAAATTATTATGCATTATTTCAGCAAAATTATTTTTTCATGAAACATTTTTTGTATGGCAATACTGACAGTATTATAATATAATAAATGACAGGACTTTTCAAATAATTCAAGTATTTGAAAATGAGATTCTGCGATTACACTACTGTTCCTATTTCTTTTTCACCATTGGTTGGACGAAGATAGCAACCCCTCTGTAACATTCGATAATGACATAGCGAATAAAAGCATACAATTTAGTAATTCTTGCAGCAGAAATTGATGACGTGAGTATCAACTCGAGGAAACAGAGTGTATAAGTTGTGCATATGATAATGGACCCATTGCGCAGTTATTGCCCTATGACGTCATGTTGTCCTTCATATAGCGGTATTTTTTAAAGCTTTTGTAGATAGAGGTAAAATATCTTTCTTATATACTGTGATTAAAATCATTTAGTAATTCCAAAGTTTTTGTCCAGACTATTGATGGCATGATTGCTTTTTGAATTTAAAACAACTATTTCTTTTCATCAACAAAATGCGCAGAAAATCAACTGCGCATAGAAAACATTTCATTTTTACTATCTTATTTTGTGCAATGGTTCCATTATATAAGGAACTCTATTTTTTTTTTATTTATCATTACTATTATGTGGAGGAGGGGGGGGGACACCAACTCTAGCGACGCCACTGGGCCTAGGCTTTTTCAAAATGAATAGGTGACTTGTGAAATTAATATTGCTTCGAAAATAATCGAAAATACTGCCGACTGATGCAATACGTCGATCCCGGAGGTAATAATATTTTCTATAATTTTTGATGCTCGCTATACACATTGACTATTTCACAAATGAAACAAATTTATAGCTATTATCATATCTAGTATTGTTATGAGTATCATAACTGCCGCATATCTTGATTTGAAATCCGAGCTCGTAGAGCGAGGATTTTAATACATCTAAGGCTTTTTATGATTTTAGTAATAAATATTATTTTTTGAAATTGTCTCATTAATGCTACTTTCAGAATATTATGATAAACCGAACAATTATTGGGCCATTTTTATATGAGAAATATTCAAATTATGTCCTTTATTCGTCATGCTTATTATTTTTCCGTTGACCTTTTATTAAAAGTTTATGTTAATGTATAGAAAATTATTCATGAATGGCCCCTATTAATGAATTATTTCTATTACTGAACGATTTTTGTGTGTAACCATGGATACCACATATCTACCATTGCTGAACAATTGTTAAAACTTATGTGTCAAACGTTACTAATCTAAATTTTTTTGTCGTGAATCAAAAAATATTGTAATTCACACGTGTGTTAATTGGCGATTAATGATCTCTAAAATTAATAACTGTTAGTTAAATAACTATTAGAATGAAGTAAACCGTTAAGGACGAACACAAACATTATCTGTATGTATTAACGAAAAGCATTATACTTTTATTTTATTTTCATTTTTAAACAGTTGTTGACATGTTAGCATGGTAATAATATTACCGTACAGATACAATTATTACTTAGTTACCAGCCTACTTTTGTACATGTAATATGAAAGTGGCAACTATTTAACATTCACTATAACGATTTAATTTTGGACATTTTAACATTTGATTATACAATGAACAAATCAGGTAAACATTTTTTTTTGTCATTGTTACAGTAAATATATACTAAAGGCCGCTTTCACACAATCCGAAATTTGAGAACGCAAACGGCGAAAACAAAATTATACACGGCGCAGCATTTCGCCGTGTTTCCGTCTGACAGTAACAGTTTTACTCTTGTCAATGCCAATATGGTAATTATTGTATGTCCATTATTTATAAATCAAAAATATAATAAAAGTCCACGATGCAGGCAGTGGGTCCATCCCTTCAATCTGCAAAGGCCACTTACTGGTGTTTTTATTATTTTATCACGATTTAAGATTTAACTTTTGTCCAAAAGAACAGATCTGTCACACTAAAGTCATCAATTATTCTACGTCCACCTTATAATTTTCCATCAATATCACTCATAGACTACTTCATTAAAATAAATAAAATATTGAAATACTTGTCCGGTGGACGGCAAAATGCCGGCAAGTCTGAAAGCACGCATTTAACTACGTGTACTATTTGCGTCGTGAACGGCGATTTGCCGTGCGGGATTGAAATGGGCGCCGTTGGAGCAACGGCGGCCGTTCACGACTATACGCCATGGACGGCGTCGGTCGTATACTTTGAACACAGCTATTATCAACCATGGATCGTGTGAAAGAGGCCTTAGTATGTATATATTCGCTGTAACACGCTGTTTTTATGCAAAATAAAGCATTTTGATTGGTGTAACACCTGATGAAGGGAATAGTTGCTCATAATTTTTCTGAAGGTAGCCTAACCTAACGCACAAAACACGCCTATAGTTTTTTTTTGCGTTGTGCTAGGTTTTAGGTTATATTAAAGTATGTTTAATATTTAGAAAAATATTCGAGCTAATTAAATCCAAAACTCATCATTTTCAATTAACTACGATTTTTGCATACATATTCTGGACTTAAACGTTGTATCGTGGTGAATATTTTAAAAATCTTGTTATAGAGATCAGAGAGCCGGAATACCCAATAGGCTTTATAAAATTTTAAATAATTAAAGGAAAAGAATTAGTAATGAAAAATAAACTGAATACTGTTAAGTCAAATTGGAATACTTGTTGTCATCCATTTTTCTTCTTTATTTAGATTATCTAAGTAATTAGAAATTTAATGACTAATTTTCTGGGTTATTAAATGAAAATTAGAAAAAAATTGTTTCTCTTTGTTCTAATTTAAGTGCGAGTTGTGCACCTAGCACAGAAGAAATACGCCACTGGTCACCGCATATTCAGGCTTTGCGGTAGCTATCTCTTAAATTGCTGCCGTATTTGTCCTTATCCACGTTGCTTTGTGTCCGAAGCGTTATCTGGCTTTGTGTTTATGCTCGCTGACCATTCTTATGATCTTGTTGTTGAGTTAGCTTAGCTGACTCTCAGACGAGAATTATGTGAAGATTTGCCTTGTACAATGAGGAAATCAATACGATTTGCATTACGTTTTTTGTCTCCTGGTAGTTTATGATAAACTGCTACTTAAAGTATTTACAAGATAATTAAAAATAAGATACATGACTCCTGATTTAAAAAAAATAGTTTATATTTTATATTTCATGTATGTACTTTAATATATCAAGGACATCAGATGTTAAAGTGACTAGACGATCAAAGATTTACATCAATTTTCACAACTTCTCATTGGATCAAAAAAATCCAACTTACGGCATATTCTAACATCAAGATCATTTGCTTCAAATTTTAGTTACATCGATTTATTAATCCTAGGTAGCATGCATTGTATCATGTAATGTTGGCATATTTTTTTTGTTTTGACAAAATTTCATAGTATTTTCAGTAAAGAAAAATAAACGCGCAATATTGAAACTCACACTAGAGACAAAACCAAATGACAAACATGCAGATGAAATGTCAAACCAAAATAAAATGTAATTATGTAGCTCTTATAAGTAAATAATGTTAATATAATATGAACGTATAAAGCGTAACCATTTGATCAAAAATTATGTTGTAAATATTTGTCCAATAGAAGTACAATTTATTTGGTCGTCTAAAGTCACCTTTACCCAATATAAGAGCCTATCGCGCCGGCAGAACCCCCGAGGATACACGATGTCTTCCGAGTGGAAAATTAGACTCATTAAAAAAATCCTGAGAAAAAACATACCTAACGCACAAAACTCAAGTCCTTATACTTATTTTTTTAAATTTATTTTAAAAACTGATATAACGACATGGATTTTGCGGGCGCTTGATACATACATTGTGCTATTTTGGGTCTGCCGGCGTTGCGATTATATTCTTCTTTACCCAACTAGACCAGAAGTGCTTAAATTTGTATCAACAATTGTTCATACTTGCTCTGTTTTAAACCATGAAGTCCCTATGTTATAAAAAGTGCCTAATAATAATAATAATAATAATAATAATAATAATAATAATAATAATAATAATAATAATAATAATAATAATAATAATAATAATAATAATAATAATAATAATAATAATAATAATAATAATAATAATAATAATAATAATAATAATAATAATAATAATAATAATAATAATAATAATAATAATAATAATAATAATAATAATAATAATAATAATAATAATAATAATAATAATAATAATAATAATAATAATAATAATAATAATAATAATAATAATAATAATAATAATAATAATAATAATAATAATAATAATAATAATAATAATAATAATAATAATAATAATAATAATAATAATAATAATAATAATAATAATAATAATAATAATAATAATAATAATAATAATAATAATAATAATAATAATAATAATAATAATAATAATAATAATAATAATAATAATAATAATAATAATAATAATAATAATAATAATAATAATAATAATAATAATAATAATAATAATAATAATAATAATAATAATAATAATAATAATAATAATAATAATAATAATAATAATAATAATAATAATAATAATAATAATAATAATAATAATAATAATAATAATAATAATAATAATAATAATAATAATAATAATAATAATAATAATAATAATAATAATAATAATAATAATAATAATAATAATAATAATAATAATAATAATAATAATAATAATAATAATAATAATAATAATAATAATAATAATAATAATAATAATAATAATAATAATAATAATAATAATAATAATAATAATAATAATAATAATAATAATAATAATAATAATAATAATAATAATAATAATAATAATAATAATAATAATAATAATAATAATAATAATAATAATAATAATAATAATAATAATAATAATAATAATAATAATAATAATAATAATAATAATAATAATAATAATAATAATAATAATAATAATAATAATAATAATAACAATAATAATAATAATAATAATAATAATAAAAATCGTAATACCTTATAAAGAATTTTACGTAAACCTTTTCCAATATAGACAATATAAGGATCCTTTTAACGTAGTGTTTATATTGACAGAGAATAGAAAACTTCTTAATAAGTCTGATATGCATTAATAAAAATCTGATGTGGCCAACACAAATCCTCCCGCCATTAATTAATATATATATATATATATATATATATATATATATATATATATATATATATATATATATTTGTTTTTGAGATAGTCTGCATTAGTTTATCGCGTCGTGAAGACGTTTGTTGTCGGAACATAATGTAGTGTTTTAGTTTTAATTTTGGACATTGGCTAATCGCCAGGCCACTGAATTACAATGTAACATGTAACTATTTAGTATTTGGTTAATTAAGTTCAAATGTTTAGTTTAATTAATAGTTAATAATAAGTATAATCATGTAAATAAAACTTTAGTTATACATCAAGTATTGTCCGTGTCCATAATGTAAGTGTTCATCTCTCATCAGTCAGCAAGTGTGAAGTGAATGTGTAAGAATGTGTGTAGTTCCTCCCTTTTCATCAAGTCATGGACACCAAACATCCAAGCGTCCAGCAGTTGAATAAAGTGTGTCAACGTTGGAAAACAAGTAAGCACCACATAAACGCACATTATCAGCTTCTTCCGCACCACCCTCGTGTTACAATAGCCTTGAAACTGGGGAAGATTGTTCCTGTAGAGATTTGAAATGTTCTATCCACTTTTTAAGACCGATTCTATGAGACGTCAAAAACTTTCGAAATTCAGCGATGAAGAAGTTAAAGATTAGCTTGCAAAATTATCTACTTCTCTATAATTTTTTTGTAATTACATCTTCTGTTTACTCAAATATTCTGAAATTTAATTAAAAATTTAGGTTTTTGTAGCTAAATTCTTTTTTCTTTCTAAAACTAGCCTTACGTTGAATTTCAAGTTATGGACCTATATCTTGTAGATTCGGTAGTTAAACTGGTAAAATTCTAGGTCCCTCATAAGTTAAAACTCGACCTATCTGTGGGTATAATTTAAGTTTTGGACTATGGGTGAATACACTTCAAAAACATTTTGCTTTAAAATTCGCATACTAAAAAAACATTTTCCCCGTGGCCCTTCCTGTTATGTAATTATCATATTACAGTAAACAATGAAACATAATATGTATACATGATTGTACGTAAATTGTCCCCTACGTACATATGTAGTTACCAAATATTAAATTGCTGTAGGACTTATTACAAACATGTAGTTCACCACCTAAGCAATTACGTTAAGATAAATATAACTAACTGATTTTGATCATGAAATAGTTCGGTAACGTACAGGATATTTCACTGACATCATCAAAAGCAACTTTCATGTAATATGCCAAAATAGTTTGGCGAAACCATTCAAAACTACAAGACACATCATGCAAGGTAAGCATCTGAAGTTTCAATAATTAATTTATTACGTATAAATGTATATATAATGCCGTTCTTGCATACCAAAGGTTCGTTGTTCTAAAATAAACAAATAAAATATATCCCTCTTTTGTGCACATGAATGAGAAATTAAAATTTCTAAAGAAATTTTCAAATTACCCGTTGGAAAAATTATACCTATTTAATTAATCCCATTCAAAAATCGTAATTAAAATTGGGCACTTATTTAAAAATGCTGCGTTCAAAAATAAAGATAACAAAACCAACAGAAAAGAAAATTCCGTGTTAATTCAAGCTAAATGTAATTGGGTTTACTAAAGTTTCAAATACTTTCGTCCTTTATAATTTGCATTGATTAACATAAGCACAGAAATGAATTGTGTTTCCAAGAGATATTTTTATCAGTTTGTAATTATTGTTTCTTTAAGTTACTTACGTGTTTATTCCACAGCGCCCCGCCCAAAGAGTATCCATTTCCCATTGGCAAGAAAGATGGTGGAACTCTCATGAAAAAATATTGTTGTGGTGACACTGATCTGCCACAAGTGATGTCACAAACTCATCGCAAAACTTTGAAAAATCATATCTTGGTTAAAATATAGAATTTTCACATCGGGTTTTCAATAATGGTCTTATTTTTATACAAGATTTCATAAAAAAATTTCAATGGATTATGGGTTAACAGTTCTTAATAAACTATAGAAAGTCAGGTGTAAAATGAAGTATGACAATAAAAAGCTAGAGAAATGAAGTTAAGTACAAGGTATCACAAGATAAAGTTATCTATATGTTAAAAGTTATCCTGTTTTGTATTACTTGAATTTTCTGGAATATTTTATTTACAGAGTGACATAGTTATACGATAATAGGTTGGAAAGAGTTATCAGACTGTTCCACTTTGTCATAGTGACACTAATTACACCTACAAATAAAGTAAAATAAACATTGGCGTGTGAAATAAATTTCATTAAAATGTGAAACAAATATCAGTCTGTAATTAGTGTCTCGTATATGTAAATTCTTTCTGAATTTAATGTTAATTAGGATTTGTAAATGAACTAAATTATCATTTATCCTATAAATTTATGAACTATTAGAAGGGTTTACATGTTTTAAGTTAAAAATTTCAATATGAATCATCATCAGGGATGGATAAAGTACAGTTGGAAAATAAGATCATTACATTACAAAATCAAAAATCTAAGGATGAAAATTTTGACAAAAAATATCAGAGGTAATAAAATCAGTAATTTCTATATGAAATATTATTTTTTCAAGTTGCATTCTTTAGCCAAATATTCTTAGCATAAGTAAAATTAATTAAAATTTTTAAAAAATATTTTATTTAAATATTAAATAATGCAAACGTCATGCCTTTCCATTTGTTGGTGATTCATGACACGAATCAAAGGAGACAAGCAACACTCGTATCGACTCCTGTATATTCAGGATGTTGATGCTAAGATGCGAACATAGGGATTTAACATGGGATTTTAGTTTTTTACAATTTCCTGCTCTCCTGTGCATTTTACGGCAAAATTTGTAGAGCACAAAGTTGTTCAGAATTAAAAGTTGTTACGGTCTAATTTTGCCATATAACATTTTTTTGCTCTAGATTCCTATTCCTATCTTATACGTACCTTTCTTTTATTCTAAATCTGGATATCCCTCGTCGAATCTTTACTGTTATTCTGTCAATCTCTTATATTCCTTGTGTTTTTCAATTGTTATAACTTCTTTAGTTAGTGTTCTGTCCAATAAATCTTCTTTGCAACTTTATTCTCCTTTATATAGTGTTTCGTTGGTTCCTAAATTGTGTGGCTCTCATGTAAAATATGTTTCACTTCTATTTAGTAACTTACCTGTATTGTATGTTGATTATTTTCGGTCTATTTCTATTTTATTTAACAATTCTTCCAAACATTCATTCTGTAGCGACCTGCTGAAGTTTTGTTGACATTCTTGGCAGGTTTAATGCGATCTAATACTAGAGCGGCGTGCGCCTTCGTTTTATTGTATTTCTTTTTATGTTATTTGTTTTGTTTTACAGTGGTGTTGTATGTTTCCGGCAACCATTTTGATTTTCCGTGTGAAAGTTTCCGATCTCAGGGACTTTGGTTCCTGATGTGATGCAGTAAGGACGTGTTTTTTTACCATCGTATTTCGGCACATGGCCATTATTCAGCGTAGATTCTTTGTGTAGTTTTTGTGTCAATGGAAAAGTGGAGTGTTTCGTTCGTTGTCGTTTTGAATCAATATTTTTTTTGGTCTCGCCATTGTGCGGATTTGATAGGGTCGAAGTGCCGTTTTGACTGTCCAGTGTTGATTTTTCGGTGATGCGCCATTGTGGATTCATGGGCATTACATTTGCGTTCTGGCAGTTAATCTCCGAGGGAGGATTTGGCCGCTCTACCATCTCATCTTCGTTTGTTGGGACATCAGCCAGCTTGAGTCCAACCACCCACATCGCCTACCTGTGTAGCCATTTTCGGCCTGCACACGTCACATAAGATAAGTACTTTACCTTCTTTCAAGATCGTTCTTCTGTTTTGTATTTTTTTTTTGCGTGGAAGAACTGAAGTTTCATTTTAAAGTTATGTGTTGCCGTGGAGGACTGTTCTACAGTGTCCTCACTGTAAGTTTCTTTTTGATACTTTTGTATTTGTATTTTTTTATGAAAATGATTATTGTATGTCATTGGAGCCCTCAGCTCATTGTTGTTATATTAATACAAATCTATTTATTTTAATATAGTATTTTTTTCATATTTTTATATGTGATTACATTGTTGCCCAATTGTTGCAACTTATAATTCAGCAAGAACGTGCGTATCATCTGGCATGTAGCCCACATTTGAACTGATATCATTTCGAATAGTTGTAAGTGTATATACGCCGCGCCCGAACTCGGTTATGGGTTTAGGGTTCAACAATTAATGTGCTTATGATCTCATTACTTTTTTTTAACTTATATTATTTTTTTTATATTGTTGTCCATTTAAAAATTTTACAATTTTTTATGTCGTGCCTTCAGCACTCTATAACTTGCTTTCATTAAATTCGATTTTATTAAATTATTTCTTTTATTTCGCAAACCTCAGTCGTTTATAGGCAACAACGTTACGGTAGGTAAGATATCTTTAAGTATTTTGTTTAGTACCGTCCTTTTTGTAATTTTGAAGTTAAAAACTACGTGGCGCCCTTATCCTTTTTTTTCAACCATTTTTGTGGTTTTAAACCCTGCCCGTCTTTACTGTTTAAAAGCTGGCGGCCTTCCAACATAATATCCCTGTGGGGTATCCGTGACTAACTTAACCGTTTAGGGAAAAGTTATGTCGCAAAGTTGTATACAAAACTGTTTTTATATTTTTTATTGTCTCTAATTTCTTCGAAATTCTAACAAGAAATTTCAAAATTTCGGTTTATTAGAAGCAATAGCCATGACACTTGTTTCCTCTTTTTCTAGTTTTCATAAATTATTTATAAACGTCCACCGTCAATTTGACATATGGAAAATAAATTCCATATTCTTTTGTAACTATATCTATCATAATATTCCTTTAGATAGGTTTCTCATTCGAATAAACAATAATTTTTTCAATTTGATGTTTGACGTTTATAAATAATTATGAAAACCAGAGAAAAAGAAAACAAGTGTCATTGCTATACCTACTAATAAACCGAAATATTAAAATTTCTTTTTAAAATTGCGAAGAAACTAGAAACATAATAAAAAATGTTTAAATAGTTTTGTATACAACTTTTTGTTTTGAACAATCTTGCACTTTACATTTTTTGCCGTAAAATGAACAGGAGAGCAGGAAATTGCAATTGTTCGTACCTTAGCCTGTATAATTATTACGAATTTATGTATTTTCTATTAAACGTCTTTTACGTGATTAGTTAATTCATTATATTTAATAAAAATTTCATGTCGGCAGTGGCGCACTAAAATAGAATTAACTGAAAAATAAGAAATAATTTTCAGAATTTTGGATAAATTGTTTTTGATTTAGAATCAGTACAGCGAAATGTATATACCCTTAAAAAGTAACCCTTTTTTACAAACTGTATAGGGGTTTATAAATTTTTATTAATTTTTTAATTATTTATTTCTGAAATTTAAAGAAATATGTCATTATCGCTTCCTTGAGTTACAATTTTATTATTTTGTGAGAATAAATTCAATATACAGTGCAATTTTTGTTTAGTTGTTTAAAACATTTACGACGATTGCTTGTAATCATTAAACCTAAATAGCAGCGATAATTGGAAATTCCCATTCAAACTGTATTTGAATTTCATGGTCGATAACCATTGACCAAAACAATGCCTCCGAGAGGTTCGAAATCCACTGTAAGCTACAGATTTCATCCTCTGTAATTGGAATCAAAATCCTCTAGTATTGTCTATTATATTCACAAATAGGAGGTAGTTGTATAATGCAGAATAAAAAAATATATGTACACATTTTTTTTTGTTTATTTTATAAGAAAATTAAAAATTCAAAAATATTAATTATAAATTATAAAATTACATTTTTATAAATTATGTACCTTTAATTTGTTATTTTAATTGGTTGCGAAGGAGGGCGCCTCAAATATTATCACGACTCCAACTATTTCTTGCTATGCGTTTCTGCTTCTTTTTACAGATTTCAGTAATGAAGATGATCTGTACCATTGAGGGCGTTTACCAGGCATCATCGTGATCGCGGATGATTCATCCAAAGTGAATTAATCATTTAGTGAAATAATAAATTCATTCTAAAACGGCGCTAAACAATATTACGTTGCAGGCTGGAATTCATAGTTTTTGTAATGATTTGTTAGCTGGATGTGAAAATTTCGTGGAGATAACGAAGAATAGGAAAAACAGGCGCTGGTGGTCAAAACTTTGAATACTAAAATAAGGACATTACCAAGTGAGGAACACAAATTTGCATGTGTCCTGTATTGATATGGGATACATTATTGCAAATTGCAACAATAATAATGTTGTAGGACTACATAAGTACCTACATACGAGTATAGCCAAGATTTTACTATAAAAGATTCCCCGCACTCCGCATTGGCATAGTGTTGGTTGAGAATACCATCCCCACTTCTATGCCTCTCTACACGTACTCCACCGCACCAAGCCTATGTATTATAACTGATTATAGTTCCCGTAAAATTTCGTAAAAGCGGTTTAGAAATTTATGAATTACATGCGTAATTTTGAACATAGAACTAAATTTCAAAAACGAGCTTACAGAGGGAAAGTAATACTATACTTCTCGTTTGCTATATTTTGTAATAATTACTTATTTCATTAGATACGAGTATATTATGTTAAATTTTGTAAAATTGAATATTTTTGTTATTTTTACCTCCCGTCATACCGTAGGTAAGGGAGGTAATGTAATCGTGCCAAAAATTCGATGGTGAGTTTTCAGTAAATAAGCACGAATTAGGGTCCCCACAACACGTTTTTACTATTTTTACGATGATGTGTGTGTGTGTGTGTGTGTGTGTGACGATTTTTTCTTCCACGATAACTTGTGACGTAACTTTTCCCTAAATAACCGATACGGCCATAAACAAACGATATGGCCCTTCGAATCGCGACGTTAAATTTTTCTAACAATTACGATACTAAACAATGAAAAA
>OY720448.1:55228390-55395890 GCA_963082715.1 Harpalus rubripes
AGGTTACATTACATTACAACAAACTTGATCATTCTCTCCAATCAAGATATAGAAAAGCTCTTTAAAAATTAATCAATCAATAGTTTTATTCCCCAAAAGTAATCCAAATCTTACAACTCAGGAGTTTTCCATAAAAAATGTACATTTTTTGGCTATTTTTGGACTTAAAATTACGGGGTAGAAGGTTTATGTATCAAAAAGGGATTGATACTGCAATAGCACAATTCATGATTATTTTGAAATCATACCAAAAGAAAATTACTAGTTGTGAGCTTTTAAGAAGTGGTAGAAAAAAAGAATGGTGAAGTTTGCCTATTATAGTTGAGGGGAACTACTTTGAAAATGTTAGGAAGAAGTAATGCCGTACTTGTTGATTGATAAAATAAATAATGGATTTCTCGGCGGTGATTGGCGGGAATTATATTAATAACCCATTTAGTTGTTAATTTTATTTAAAATTCCAATATTTCGTTACTGATTTTGTAACTTCATCAGGGAATACTAAAATGTACATTTATATTGTATAACTTTTTTGTTACATGTTGAAGTTTTAATACTTACAAATATAACAGTTTTAAATTGGAAAATAATCGGACGTTGAAACATCTATCTTCATTAAATTTTTGTTATAAACATGTTATTTTTTAAAATTTGGAAAAGTTTTTAGTTACATATTACATAGTTTAAACTAAACACTTTAAAATTAGTAAAATAACTTTTCAAGTATTTAGTTTAAACTGTGTAATATGTAACTAAAAACTTTTCCAAATTTTAAAAAATAACATGTTTATAACAAAAATTTAATGAAGATAGATGTTTCTACGTCCGATTATTTTCCAATTTAAAACTGTTAAACATATTTGTAAGTATTAAAACTTCAACATGTAACAAACAAGTTATACAATATAAATGTACATTTTAGTATTCCCTGATGAAGTTACAAAATCAGTAACGAAATATTGGAATTTTATATAAAATTAACAACTAAATGGGTTATTAATATAATTCCTGCCAATCACCGCCGAGAAATCCATTATTTATTTTACTTTAAAAATATTTAAAATCAATTTAAAAAAATATGTTCTATCTCTTAAGGCTATCGCACACTGTTCGGAAGAGCACGGCACCGACCGGCTGCGAGCCGATCGTATGGAACACAACATGAAAACACGAAAGTATCCACATTGGAACCAATTACGTCATGAATTTGAACGAACGAGTCGTCGTTTTGTCAGCCCTGTGATGCTACCACGCCATATTGACATTGATATGTCCCTCTTACTGCACTTTACCCATTCCCATGGTCACTTGTCAATCTCAATATTTTAGAACTACACGATATTGCTATTGCTTTATTTTTATTGATATGTAGAAATTATTGACTTGATAGAAAGCGACAATATAAAGTTGTTGCTTTAACCAAATCGTACAATATATTTTTGACAAAAAATACGAAATCAACCTTTGAAAACAGTTTACAGAATTTTTTCGTCGTAGCGTTATTCAGGTGTAATAGATATGGGATGGTTTGAATTTGACATATATGGCAAAAGCTGATGAATAAAATTATGTATAAGTTCCTTTATAAGGCGAAATAAACTAATAAAAAGGATAACATCTAAAGTCTCGTAATAGTCGTTTTCGGTTTTCGTTATTCAAATGATTGTATGCGCAGGCGTGTCTACACAATGTTTTTGAAATATACGTAGATTTATCAATCCAAGCCGATGACATCCAAATCATTTATCATTTTTTTATTATCAATACTGTATAGTACAAAATAGTAATTGACTTAACTTTGATTTGGTCATTTAATATATCAAGTCAATATCAATTACAATATGGCATGGTTCCATCACTGGTTCGTCAAAACGCGAGCCATCGCGAACTCCCCTCTAGTACCTTGCTTCGACAAACCACGCGCCGTGTAATTTCGCATTAATATTGTAACAAAAATTTATGTAAATAATGTATTAGCACATTACAGTTAAATAATTTTATTTAAAATTGAATTATTTTCAAAATTATGTGAACATTACTAATTTTTAATGTATTGAAATAATTATCAAATAATTTTGTTAAAATAGGAACATATGTTTTGCATAATTATTGCTCGGTGGATCAGTTTATGTACATAATTAATTAGTTTGCAAATCAATGACCTATTTATAAAATAAACAATCTATTTTTACACTTTTTAGAAAAACAAACTCTGCATTAATTAATTATTAAATACAAATTATACGAAGATAACTTTGATATATATTCCTACCTACGTTAAATGAGTACTAATTTTGCGTATTTTTTAAAGATCATTTAAAATAATTAATAATGATATATTAAATAAAAAAAAATTAACATTGTTTTATATATATAGTGTGTCCCCTGTAAGCGGATCATCATTGCTAATTATCTTATTTGAAGAGATGCAAAACAATTAAAAACAAAAGAGTTATTTTAAGTTTAAATTTAAATATTAGGTATATTTCGTAATTTAATACAAGTATAACATTATTGCTACGCAAACAACAAAAATATTTTAAAGGTAAAACTTATTTTATTTATTTGTATAGGGTGCGGCAAAGCAACCTGCATAATTTTGAAGGCAAATTAAAAAATAAATACTTGAATTAGAAAAAAAATATTTGCACATGCTGAACTTGCAACATGGGGGGTTTTATCTCTCGTTGTTCTGAAAATAATATCGTCCAAATGGTGTCCGTCATTGCCCAAATACTGTTGCAAGCGACTTATGAAGTTTCGCATAACCCATTCCAGAATTTCTAGGAGTATACGTTCGATTTCTGTGTGAATTTGCTCCTTTACAGTTTGCAGGTTCCTCCGCTTTGAGATTATTCCCCAGAAAAAAGTCGCGTGATGTTAAATCTGGCGAGTATGCGGGCCAAGCACTATCGCCCTCAGGGAAATCAAGCGCTTGGAGAACATTTTCTAGAAACCTACATTGATGCTCGCGCTGGGGCAAAAAATTCTAGAACAGGCTGACACACCACAGAATTGATGGTAACTATCGAATTTTCCTGCGTCAATGTTTCCGAGTGTTCGAGCACTCGAGCAGTCCATGGTTGTTCAAGACCATTCCTCCTGTTTCCCTAAAGTTTTTACCAACAACGTAATCGATTTTCTTGTAACAGAATCTTCCCATCCACCTTCCTCCATAGACACCACTCCCACTCCACTTTCACTACTATCGTTATGTGCTCAGCCTATTTTCTCAAATTCTCTGTTGCTGCTTCCCATCAAGTTTCAATATATTCATCTACTCCCAAATCTTGGTGTCTACTTTTGGAATCACAAACATTAACTTAACGGCGTAAAACCCGTACTACTATTTATCGTATTATTCATTTTACAATATGTATATCACACACACAGACACACACATATACACACAAACACACACACACACACACACACACATACACACACACATACACACGCACACGCACACACACACGCGCACACACACACACGCGCACACACACACACGCACACGCGCACACACACACACATACACACACATACACACACATACACACACATACACACACACACACACACACACACGTGCAGGCACGCACGAACTTCACTTCCCTTTTACGTCCTTTGTCGGCCATCCAGCATATGTCTGAAGTGTGAACAAAACGTTGCCATACTTTACATCTCTGGTTCTAATTGATGATTTGGAAAGATACTTTACATCTCTGGATTGCAATTACTAATGATTTAGAAAGAATCTTCTGGTAGATCATGGACGCCTGCCTTTGCGCTATTCTTAAGTTGTTCAGGTAAACCCGACAATGATTAGAGATATCGTTTTCTGTCAACACATTTCACATTTTCCTAATAATGCGTTTTATTGTTATAAGTTGCCATATATTGATTTCGTAACTCATTTAAACAATGTTGCGTAATACTGCTGAATTGGAAAAGAATCCACTAACTCATGCTTCCATTCTGGCCAGCATTCATAGTAACTGCTTAAATTGCAATGCCGCAATTTTGCTAAGCTTTCTAAATTTGATTGCATGTAAGATACGCACATTTCTTCATTTCAATTACGAATTTTGGATAATAGTTCGGTTTTATTTTAAAAAATCCATAAATGATTGACTGAGCTAAAATAACGCTAGTCACACCAGCAAGGACTGTCACCTAAGACTGGTTAAGCTGTACGTATCGAATAGTGGCATTACTCGTATATCATAGCCTTATGAGTTATAATTTGCCGAGGGTTCACGGCCTACACTTCTAGACTCTTCCTTTTAAAATCTCTTCAAATTACTCCGTATGTGTAGCACTTTCACCGTTATCCAATTATCAGAACTACTATCACTTAATCTAAATGTTCTGGACATTTTATTTTAATAGAGTTAAAGCGGGATTCTTTATCCCACTCCTGAATTATTACGATGATAGGAAAATAAGGAAATCAAAAATGGAACAAACACTTTTATTCGAACATTGCTTTTCTAGTCATATATCAAATATATCTAACTCCCAAATTACTATTTCCAAACTATATAAATATTGTATTAGGTATATCACATACAAAATTAATGGCTATGATATGATTTAAACGGACAACAAATTATTTGATTTTTGGTAGTCTTTATTATACGGTTTGGCAGCAAAATTACTGACTGAGCAGCAATCATAACTTTTTCACTACATTGTATCAAACTATAGCTACCTATATAGGTGGCTATGATCAAAGATTTTCTATCTAAACAATATGTTTGTATTGCTTAACATTGCTTTTATAGACTCATAAGTACACGAAAATAGAAAAAAATAACTTTTGACAGTGAAAACATTCTATGGAGCCAATTCTAAAGAGCAAAACATTTTCATAAGCCAATAAAATGTACTGGAACGTATCGTTAATTCTCACAAGAAGTAGGGTTAAGACAATTTACTTTACTGAATGTGTTTTACATGGACAAATTGTAGAGTATTCACAATATATCTCAGTCCCAACTTCTTACCATACAAAATTAGAGAACATGTAGTAAAACAGCTCTAAGTACCTGCAAAGCTCAGAGAAACATGGTCGTAAGAAGAAACATGTGTATATATTTCCTTCCGTAGTGCGGAATACAGATGCGTTAGTCTGCAGGCGATGCAAGGCAGCCATCTCGTTATTTACAGTCACGGACATGAAATGCACGGAATTGCTGTACATAGACTAAAGTAAAACCGTGACCCTTGTTTGTCACATATATGGATTATTTACAGCTGCATACGAGAAAATCATGCTGAATGCAGATTTCATTATGAATATGCTCGTGAATATGTATTGCTGATTTGTTTTCATGTCTGCTTCCTGGGAAACACTGCCTGATAAATTGATTGAGGTTGTAAAATGCTTTACATATTTTCTACATATCTAAAATGGATTACTTTTAGTGTGGTAATAATTTGAGTATGGCATGTTTTACGATGTTTTGCGCTGAACTTCGAGATCTTGATAATGGAAATTACAAAGTTGTGTATCACAATGCATACATATTTAGCATGAACAAATGTACATAGTAGTAACTTAGTTATTCAATTATTTCTTTGCTTTACTGTTTAAATGGTTTTAGTTCAATGAAATGAAAACAAAATACATACCTATAATGAAAGTTGTATTATTTGTATTAATTTTCACATTAGATTATATTCAGTGTTGGGCGCGTACACTACACCATGTAAAATACACTTTTGTTTACGTTTGAACAACAGTATAGTTTATTAGCAACTTTTCTTTCAGAATAACGTAAACTATGTAAACAATGAAAATGGTGTGATTTTAATCACATTTCTGCCGAATTTTTTTTAAATATTCTGGAACTAAAGCAAATTGCATTGTATTTACCATCATCGGTTGAAGTAATTTAACATTTACTTTTTGAAAGTATTTCTAACAGATCGGGGCATACCGAATTTTAACTTTAACAATGTATTACAGGTAGACAGATGAAGAGATATTGCACATCTGGAATGAACACTGACATTTTTTGTTATGATAAACAATCTTAAAATCGAGTAAATCACATAGTTCACATTGCTTACATCATTGTTTACATGTAAACGTATAGTATAGTTATTTACATGTAAAGTCCCAACACTGATTATATTATTATGTGGATGTTACATTTTTGAAAAATACTTCTATATTATGACAACATACGAGTACGTACACTACTGCTTAAAAGTATGTATATGCTCATCTGCTCTTGTATATTATGTTAATGCAAAATTCCGAAAATGGGTTAATCCTAGAATTGACGCGCTAAACCTAGGATTTACAAATTTAATGGTAAATCGGCAAAAAAATATTTCATTTCCTGTCCCGCCGATCACGTCGTAGCTATAATTTTGGTCTGAATTGTGGTCAAAACACACAAAAAAATACTATAACAGCCCCTTAAATAAGTTACAAAATAAATTTATATTTCTTTCTATTTTTATTTAAGCAAGTTAGAGGATTTTTATATTAAATTATTAAATATTTCTTGCAAATAAATAAAAAGTTAATATGTTTAAGTGTATGTAAACACAAAAGCCGAAAAATGTATAAAAGGAGCCGGAGAACATGAAGAAATTTGCGATTATTTATGTTTATTCAGATAAATTTAAGTTATTTAATTAAAATTATAAAAACAATGTAATTTAGCTGAATATATAGTATACTATTTTTTAAGTCTTTTTCAATCACTGTACAAATTTTTCTGTTGAACAGTTTTTCGGTAATTCGAATGAAAACTTGGAATTATTACCTTTTACTTTTTACCAAAAAGAATAGCGTACAATATGAGTGGTTTTTATACTAGAAAATACTGGAACATTCAATATAATACAACAAAATTTAGTATTGAAATGAATTAATTAACATTAAAAAACGACGTTCCAAAGTTAGAAATTCGAGCACAAGTTATTTTCTCTGTTTCGGTTTTGACATATTTTTTTGTGAAAATAGTTGACAATTTCCATTAGGAGAAATTTTTATTGGAGTAGTTCGATTGATGATAGTGATTTATGTTTTTATTTTTATTTTGTTCGTTGCCTAAATGTGTATGTAATGCAGTCATAGCACTAATCCCAATAACAAAATATCACCAAAAATTGTTTGAGTATGAAAGTCATTCTAGCATCAATAAGTGTGCTGGAATGTCATTTTAAAACGAAAAAAAGAAAAATCTTTGAATACGTTTCTGGTTTTAAATGTTTTAAAAATATTTTGCCCTCTTTTGCTTTTATTATATAGGATGAAAATGTCATTATGTAAAATTTTTAAGAAACATTTTTGAAGTGACTCTTATAGCCTTTTAGTTGAAACATATAACAAAGAAAATCTTCAATTTCCCGCGACACAATGTAGCTATAATGAGTTATTCACGTATTTTAATAAATTCGTTGTGGATTATTTCCGACGACGCAAATTGGTGCAGCCCACCCCACTTTAAAATCCTGCCGTCAAATTAAATTCCCTTTTAATATTTTGCTGGTGACCCTCCCGTTCTGCAATCTTCTCTTACTCAATACGCTGCCCAGCAAAGCTGCCCTCTCCAAGCTTAATTTCGCATAAGTCCGCCTGGCCCCTCAAGCTCTCTGCTTCTGCTCTTGTTCCATCGCGAGTTTTACAAGCTCGTAGCTTCGTCCTACTTCCGCTGGTATCATAATCAAATTTTTATTTTTATTTTTGCTAAACTTACAAATATTTTTCATCGTTTAACTTACAAACTCGGCTATAATATACGTTTACTATTACATCATAATTTCAATGAAAAATGATCTAAATTTTGACGTGGTTAACAAACTACTTAGATACATATGTATGTGAGTTTGTACTTTATGTGTAATAATGTAAGTACTGTCAAAGTAACAATAGGTATTTACATTGCAAGCATCCATACATTTTTCGGTCGAGGAGGTGGTTCATATGCATCATGTGTTATATTAAATTTCTTTTACTGACGACTACAATTTAACAATTGTCCATTAATTTACAAACCGCCATAACCAGGAGTCAGTCTAGTATTATCTTTCAGGGCGTACAGATCATATTGGAATAGTGAAAGACATACTCCGATTAGTAAAGTGTAGAATATGTATTAGTGCAGTATACTGTTAAATAAATCTTTTCTAAATAGAGGAATATACTTTTATTTTAAACATAATCTAACAAAGGTTCATACTTTGCCAATTGGAAGTTCCGAGTACTAACGCTGTTGGAAGAACACAGTGTTAACAAAACTGTGACAGGTGAAGTGCCAGCAGAAAAAGATCGAACCGATCAATGGATTAAGCTAAACGCTAAAGCTAAATCGCTTATCATCCAAAATATAGCAGACACTCATTTTGCTAGTATACGAAGTAACAACTATGCAAAAGATATAAGTAATAATAATAATAATTCTATTCTATTCTATCGACATATATACATATGTATATAATACGTCATTCGTACATACTTCTTTTAAAAAACAATAATAATGATAATATAATAATAATAATAAAAATAAAAAGGAGACTTCATTATGAACTGCTTAGATATTCATTTAACGAGTAAAACGTTTTATCCAAAAGAAAGCTTTTAAGTGAAGTTTTAAATTAACTTTTGCTTTTCTCTTCTCTAATATTTTTTGGCAACTTATTAAATATATTTATACCTTGTATCTGTATATATGGGACACGTTACATAAAACGTATGAACGACAAAGTTTGATTACCCAGATATATCCGCGACAAAAACTTTTAACCTTACCGTATATAGAAAAGGATGGTTTGGAAGAACATATCCGTAAATACGAGACGTTAGTGAACGAATTAAAATCATCTGGTGCTAAGTTCGATGAAACAGACGAAGTTTTATACTTACTAATAACACTACCCGAAGACTATGACGGCGTAGTATCGACATTAGGTACACTATCAAACGACAAGTCACTGAAGAACGAATTTGTAACAGGAAGTATACTAGATTTCAATCTACGACACCAATCGCAAACCAATATAAATTGCGACAATGAGAGGAAGGGCTCATTTCGCATATTCAAAAGAGATCATCATTTAGAAATGTTGAAAATTCATATCGATTAAATAGAACTACCTCCGCAGCTCCTGAACAAAGCAGTAATAAGCCGACGCAACATTATAATGTGAAACGATGTAATCACTGGTGGCAGAAAAAGTCATACAAAGAAAGATTGCTACTATGCGAAGACGGTAACGTTTTTAGCTATTGCAAATCACGAAGCAAACGCATGTGAAAGTACAATCAAAAATTTAACCTGGATCGTCGATTCCGGCTCTTCAAATCACATTGTTAATGACGAGCGCTATTTCAGTCAAGTAGTTACGTTAGATACTCCTGTTAAAATCGGTGTAGCAAAGAAAGGACTTAATATAAAATACATAAATGTCAAAGTTTTCGTTAATGTAAAATAAATCTTTTCTAAATTAGTGTTTCATCAAGACAAGAACTTGTCTTGACTTGATTTTCAAGACAAGAAAATAAGAATTTCTTGTCTTGCTCATTTCTTGGCGACGTAATTCTTGTCTTGTTTCAAGAATTCTTGATATTTCTTGTTTTGTCCAATCCGAACACTCAAGTGTAGCGTTGGTGTCTACGTCTGTCCTTGCCCCTTTTAGTTAAATAATCATATAATGTTACTTTGATGTTGGTTGCGCATGCATTGTATTACTAGTTGTTAGTCATTGTTTTTTTTTTATTTCGATATTCCGTTCTTTTTATTTAAAACAATGAGTGCTCAAAAAAAAAACAGATTCGCAATTGGTTTTAACCCAAAAAAGTATTTC
The DNA here is from genome assembly GCA_963082715.1 of Harpalus rubripes. Taxonomy (NCBI): domain Eukaryota; kingdom Metazoa; phylum Arthropoda; class Insecta; order Coleoptera; family Carabidae; genus Harpalus; species Harpalus rubripes. The sequence goes on from OY720448.1 coordinate 55,238,216, forward strand.
TCTCTCACACATATAATAAAAATATGATGTGGCCAGCACAGCACAATACCTCTTGTCATTTAAGTTTAATCATACTTCATTTCACGTAAGAAAATAGCGTTAGTTTAGATAGGGATATAAACTCTGCCCTTTGATTGGTCACAGTGCATACCTAATATACTTTTATTAATATCTCTCTCTTTTAATTTAATAGTCCATTTGCACTAAAATCTAATGGTTTCTTTCCTCTTTTCATATTAGAATAAGGTAGAAATACATGGTTTCGAAATTTTCTGAATAATAGTATTTAAGTTGTGCGTTAAGAGGATCTAGACACATAAAACATACAAATGCAGATTTATTTCTTGACAAGAAATCTTGATTCTTGATGATACTTTCTTGTCTCGTCTTGGGAAATAAAAAATACTTCTTGTCTTGGTCTTGTCTTGATTTCAAGACAAGATCAAGAGTATATCTTGATTTTTGTCAAAAACTATTCTAAATATACTTCTGTTTTAAACATAATGTAACATATACGAGGAGTTTAGGGGTACAACTGACTCAAGTGAGAGAGCAAGAAGTAATACAGGTACGGATTTGTATGAGTATTCTCTTACTTTACACTATCGTTCTTTTTCCTAATCCTAGTTGAATGGTCGTGCCCTGTAGACCATCTGGCCTTGGGTTCTAGACCTGATAAAGGAGCTATAAGGATAACCAGGAATGCTATCCGTGTCCACGATTACTAGCCTCGTAGTTTTTCGCAGATAGACCGCGTGGTAACAGCAGGGATGGTTTTATCCTGGTTTTATAAGCCTAACCGAAGTAAAGCCACTAGTGTTGATCAACAACTGAGAAGAATTCGGGTTAGGGAGAGTGTCGTCCTATTCTCACGGGTGGTAATGGCAGAGTTGGTAGAGTAACCATTTCTCGGTGCAGGTATAAACTACACTGCTCAGAGAGTGGGAAAGGCAGGTACATTTGAGTATATGTACGCGTTAAGTCCAGAGCCACGCTACTTTTGACTAGCAAGTATGCATGCGGCATACCGTGTCTTCTTGTGTTTCCTTGTTATTCTCTCATACCTGTTGAATATAATATAATGATGATCTGATAGTGTTGATGGTAACCTAGTTACGTTCCAGGGTCGTTGAATAAAGTTTGTATCGATAATGATATGTAAGACTTGACTTGTTCTAATGCTAATTACATCTGATAGGTAGATATCTCACTGAGAAAGTTTGGTTACATTATTTTATCATTACAGAGATAATTTTCGTCAGGACACTGCGGAAGTGTTCTAGATGTGACAATTTGGTGACGTAGTGCCATTTGAAAGCTTTGTACTGAAAGTTTCAATTGAAAAATGTCAAAAATGAAAGTTTCATACTTAAAATTTCATGAAACTTTCATAAGCTACACTGCGCATGCGCCGCCCAACACTGCAATGGATTTGCGCAAATGACATGAATGCATATAAAATTCAGGATTCAGTACAGTTTAAATATGGTGAAAATTTCAATTAGAATTTGGCAATATTTCGATGAAATAAATATAAGATAATTTCTATTTTAAATAGTTTGATACTTATTTTTTTACATTTTCGCACTTATAACATTTTGAATAATAAATTTTTTATTTTGTTTCGAAACATTTGTTTTTCTTATTTATGTTCAAATTAGCTAATTTGAGATCCAAATATTTCAAATTCAACTGACAACTGTTAAGTTTCTTAAAATTTAAACAAAACTTTCATTGAAAGTTTCGATGAAATTTTTATATGAAAAAAGTTTCCGAAATTTGCACATCACCAGGCGTAACGCTGTAAGAATCATGAGTTTGACTTCTCTTAGTAATTAATTAATCAATACTTAATCTATTTAATTAGAACACAGTTGGGCGAGTGTAAATTCTTTTATTACATTTGAATGTTATTATCATCACGCTTGTTGATTCCAAATCATAATAACCAATAACATGATAGATATATAAATAAGATATATAAATAATAGTTATTTATAGTACAACTGTTATATTGCAAATAAGTCACGCAAGAAAGAAAAGTGTAATTTTTAAGTGACTTATGTAATTAACACACATGTGCCATACAAAATTTTATCCAACACCATTTCAAATGTTTTAAAATGAATTTAAAAAATTTTCTAATTTGATATTTCGAAAACTGCAGACTACGATGTTAAAATATAAATGTTTATCTCACGTTGCTAATAGCAGCGTGAGTTTATGATTTTTAGCTAACAGCTTTATTTGTTTCAAATCACCATAGTTATAGCGTTGTTATTAAAAGTTGTTAAGCCCGTATGTCACGATCCATAATTCTGGACAGAACTATGGACATAATTATAGACAGAATTTTATAGACGGTCACATACAGAAATTTTTATCAAGGATTTTGTGTTACGGTATTTAATAATAATAATTGTGTTCGTTGATCATTGTGTACAGTTTTAAATTTAATAAAATATTATTAAATTAGGATTCGTGAGCAAGTAGTTAGCAAAACTCATAGATTCATATTTATAGCCAGAATTAAGAAGCAAATTACATTCACTGTGGCATACAGAATATTTGTATACACAAAATTCTGGCCACAAATTTGTTCTTAAATTTTTTTTTTAGAATTCTACCATAATTTTGTCTAAAATTATAGATCGTGACAAACGGGCTTTATAAAATTATAAATAATACTTTGTGGTTAATGTTCACAACTTAGTTAATAAAACGTAAATTAATGACAGCTGTCATTTAGTAAATTAAAGGTAAACTAACAATAACAACAAATTCATCACAAATTAAAAATCTTTGTCATTTGTAAATAATAAGGGACTACAGCGCAATTGATTTAAGAGAAATTAGGAAAAAATATTGAAAGTATATGCTTAATAATAAATATTAATAAAGAAATAGAACGACATAATTGAAATACTTCGGAAATAAGGGAATTTTTGTTATACCGGCTCGTCACTCATATGAAATCCATATATATTATTTTGATTGGTGACTCAAAGACGGCCTATAAATATATAACGAATACCCAGTTAGGGGCGGAGCCTACTACCAATGGAAGTAGAGAAATTCAAATAGCGGAGGCGTAGCTATCAGTCCAGTAGTGCAATTCTCAAACAGTTTTTATTTGAATATAAATATTTTGCATTAAACTTAATAATTTAAATACATTTCCAATTATAAATCATGTAGACTTGTACAGTATAATGATATTAATTTATTTTTTATAAATATAATTTAGGAATAGCATATTTTTCAAGAACATTTAGGTCCACGAAGAAAATAGTTCGATATAAAAATTTATATTCGTGACGTCATATTTATATTTTCAAATTTCGGAGGACTATAACTCGCTTATTAATAGGAATTTTTTCGCCGGATTTTCACCGACAGTCTTAGTTTTACTTATACGTTCAGATGAAATTATATTTAAAAAATCTGATGTGGGCAGCACATTACCTTCCGTCAGTTCTATGTATTTTGTATAAATGTCATACAGAAAGTTCCTTGCAAAAGATTATATTTCTTGTACATTACCTTAAGGTAGTTGTATGTATTTTGTACTAATTCCATACAGAAAGTTTCTAACAAAAGATCCTATATTTCCAGTAAAATTATAACATAAACATACTGTGAACTGCACTTGACACTGACACCTTTCAATCAGAATTTTCTTAATGTATCGCAGCTGTTTCCAGAGTTATAGCAAAGCTGACTAATATATATGATATTTAATTTCTTTATAATTTTTTAACTCTATATCCATTTAATATGAAGTATAAAATGCATTCAAATCGTATAGAGAATAAATAATTCTTTAATATTTATAATAACATTAAATGTGAAAAAATGATATTTAACATCGTTTTTTCAAGAAAAACTGTTACAATCTTCAAATGAGGGTACTTCCGGTTGACCAATTATAACCAAAATCTAATCAGCTCTTCACATGGATGTAACGAAGAGGAATACGAAAGAATTATAATTTTTGGAATTGTAGTATTAGAGTTATCGCATTAGAAAATTTTGTCACACACAGACACACACACACACACACACACACACACACACACACACACACACACACATACATACACACACACACACACATACATACAGACATCATCGTAAAAATAGTAAAATCGTATTCTAGGGACCCTAAAACGTGCTTATTCGTCAAAAACTCACCACCGAATTTTTTGACCAAAGACAATACCTTCCTTACCTAAAGGTGACGGAAGGTAAAAATGGTGGAATCCCCTATTGTGTTTGTTTATTTTTATTTTAAGGTGCTGTGAACACTTTCATCAGAATTTTTATTTTTATGTGTAATTTTGTTTTTATTTTCGTACCTGTGAACATACCTTTACTTGTTATCTTCACAACTAAGTTTTTAGTGAATGAACAAAAGTCGTTTCGTTTTAAGCCCGTATGTCACCATCCATAATACTGAAAAGCATTAGGAACATAATTCTGAACAGAATTATGGACATAATTATACCTAGAATTTTATAGACGGTCGCATACAGAAATTTTTATCATGGGCGCCATGTGTTATGACATCAGGCAATTAGCAGTACAATGTTTGATAATTACTATGTTCGTTGATTATTGTACAGTTTTAAATTTAATAAAATATTATTAATTAGGATTAGGAACAAGTTGGTAGCAAAACTCGTAGAATATTATGAAGAACATCCCTGGTTATAGCCAGAATTATGAATCAAATTACGTTCACTGTGGCATACAGAATATTTGTATACACAAAATTCTGTCCACAAATTTGTTCATAAAAATTTCTTCAGAATTATGTCCATAATTCTATCCAAAATTATATATCGTGACAAACGAGCTTTAGAAGATACTAAATAATAAATTTATAAATATTATGTAAGTAAGTTTACTAATTCTTTGGTCTTACCACTTAAGTACACATTATTTAAACGTTGCTATAGTAACAAAACTCTAACGAATTCGGTAATAAAAGTATAAGTATTATATTAAAGCCTGCTTCAGAGTTTACATAACGTGACATAACATATCATAGCATAACATAAAGAAAATATGGATGTATGTAAACCGGTATAGTATTTCATAGTTTTTGTAACAAACATAACATAACATAACGCAACTTAAGAAAACATAGAATATGGACAAATTTTATTTCCTTACGGATACGTTATGTTAATCGGTTATGTTCGGATGCGTACGTGAGTCGTAAATCTCGACCAGATTTTAAAGATATTAAGAAAAAAATATAATGCATGGATTGCAATATCCGAAATTATGAACAAATCCGGTAAGATTGCACTAAATTATTAATAGCAACAATTTCGTCCGTATCCATAATAGTATTTTTAATTTTTAGACTAACAAATAATGTCAACATCAAACTGAATACATGAGTAAAATATTTAACATGAAGTTAGCAAATATTTATAATACTTGGAACTGAAACCTTCACTGATTCCTTATGTTACGTTATGTTATGTAATGTTATGCTATGATATGTAACGTTATGTAAACTCTGAAGCAGGCTTAAGTAATGTTATGGTAGTCGAGAATTAGTTTAATTTGATTTCGGGAGATATAAATAAAGAAAATTAAACAAATTTTTAATTAAAAACAATCAATCACTTAATTATCGGGAAATTCATTGTGACAAACATCAATAAATTTTTTGATGAAAATTAACAAATTATTGTACAAATGTAAACATAATTTAAATTAGAAAATGCTCGAATGTCAAAGGTTTTATTATGGCCTGTGTTTTGTGTTACGTATGTGACAACATTGTTGCGGCTATCAAATGCATAATAATGGTAGCTGTAAGTGAGAGAACCCGAGTGCGAACAGTGGATGGCGAAGATAGCTGAGCGAATATAACCGAAGTAACAGCGATCGCTGATTGTGTGTAAAAATACAATAAACGCCCGCACGGTATAAAATGTCATAATCATTACCGAATTCTGTGTACAAAGCAGATTGGTACACTCAGCAACGGGTAATATGCCGTAATGATGTATGTATTTATTTAATTTATTTAAAATACAATAAAGAGCATTCTGACACTTTATGTTTAAATATGGGAAAGGGAAGATTGTTGATAGGTGTTTAAAACTAACATGTTTTAAATGAGAGGAATTTGGAAAATATCAACTCCTTGAGGTAGCAACCCGCTGCACATGGGAATAGAACGGTTAACCCGCCCTGACTCTATTTAAATAAGTCAATAAATAAATGGAAATAACTGTTTCTGTTACTTGAAAAAATTAGTTATATGTTTTTACGTGTTTAAGTTTAATTTTAGTATTGTTTGAATTAGCTGTAGTATCTTAAACTATTTATTAATATTAATATTATTGCATCTGGCTTCACGCGAGTGCGCGCGCACCCCCACGCCAAGTGCAGCTGCTACAGCATTGACCGGCTGCGACAAACTCAGAGTGTCTCTGGCTTGCAAACGGTAAACACGTATCGCGTCGTCGTCCGCGAGAGTGGTTTTTCCACCAATTTGCATAAAACTTTCTGATTTTCATATGGTCAGTAAAGTAATTGGTTGTTTAATTATCGTACGCGTAGCTTGATTAGCCTAACACGACTAATTCAAGGAGTATCGTTCGGTTTTCATTTAATTTGGTATTTTTTAGTCCGTGAATACTTTCCGGCGCCAATTTATGCAGCTAATAGACACATCTCAGGAATCAATTGTAAAATCGAACTGTACAATTTGATTTCTCACGGGAATTCGTGTTGTTAGGGATTTGATTCATATTTCCTTGGGTGAATTCATTATTATTTCTTTGTAAACCTGTTTACACACGTTCTCGTTCGAGTGACGTCATTCACAGCGCATCTGCTGTTATTGTCGACTAGGTACATTCAATGCAACAAGTTTTGCAATCTAGTTGGTTGTTATTAAGTTCATTTAGAGTTCTTAATATTGTTTAACTAAGTTTGTGTGTTCATACACTTATGAAATGATTTAGTTAATTCAACAAATATCGTATTTGTTCTATCTTTGGTTTATTATTGTTTATGTCACTTGTATTCAATACGCTATCACATATCTCTCAGAATTGTATTTCAGTTGTTTGTTATTTTGTTGCAATTATATTTAGCACGTTTGTTAGTTCGTAAAACTATCTGGTCCTTCGTCCGTTGTTAATTAGTACGTTTCACAAATTAGTATTATCCCGTTTATTGGCCAAGTCCAGTGATGTGAACCAGCTATCGAAGGTTGTAATTATTTTGGTTTACATATAGTTTTGTTTTATTCATTGAATTTAACATCAAACACATTGTTGGTGCTTCTAGACCGGATTCGCTGATTTAGAGACATCACATTTGGGCTTGCGAGCAGGGTCAAACATTTTGGTTCTTCTAGACCGGATTCGCTGGTTTAGGGATTGAACATTTGGTCCTTCGAGCCACTAGGTCCTTATTACTTAGTCCTTCGCACCGGAGGGACGCAACATTTGGTCCTTCGAGCCGGATTTGGCGGTATTCGGAGATAATTATTGTTTCTAGTTACATTTGATCGCGTCGAGCCGGATTTGGCGGTATTCGGAGATAATTATTGTTTCTAATTACTTTGGTATTAGTAATTGCATTTATTAGCACACTGTAAAATGGCTAAACTACTGCACAAACAATTAGAGGTTGTGACAGAAGATATTCGTCGTCTATCAGTCTATTCTTCAGAGACTGATGAAAAAAGTAAACTGAAATTTGAGGTAACTTTTCCGTCTCTCGCAGCTTGGGAACAAGAATTCAATCGTACTTATTGTGAATATTCTTCAAGGTTAAAACAAACCAAAAATCCCGACGAGGATATATTGGCAGAAATTTCCCGAGTTAAGAAATTGTTTAATGAAATAAACGAACTCATTTGCGACATACGTGTCAATTACAAACTTATGTTCAGTGGAGACACCGGATCACAGTCAAGGTCCGACAGAGCTAAATCAGAATCACATTCGATTCAATCAGCACAATCTTTGCGATATATGCAACCTAGCTTGCCTAAATTGAATCTCCCAACATTCGATGGGGAGAAAACAACTTTTATGAATTTTTACGATTTATTCACACAGTTGGTGATAAATCGGGACAGTTTGTCAGATATTGAACGACTTCAATATCTCAAGTTATCTTTAAAAGGGGAAGCCGCTAGGCTTATTACAAACATCCCCGTCAAAGCTGATAGTTTTGATATTGCATGGAACGCCATCACAGATGAATATTATCGCCCTAGGTTGTTGAGGTCGGTACATCTGAATGCACTCCAAGATGTGCAAAAGGTCAAGCAGGCAGACACTCCTTCACTAAAATCTTTGTTGAACACAGCACGCGAAAACATCGCTGCTTTGAAAAATTTAGAGGTTGATGTTGACTCATGTGGGGTCATTTTGGAAAACATGATTTGTCGTAAGCTAGATTCGTCTACTAGACGACAGTGGGAACTAACATTGGATTCTGACTCCAAGCCCACTCATGTAGAGTTAATTGCGTTCTTGACTAAGCAAGTTTCAAGCTTAGAGGTTGAGCCAGACAAACCTGTCAAAACTCACGAGCCAATCAAAAGGCACAAGCCAGCATCCCGAGCGATGACATTGGCAACTGATACGAATTGTCCGTATTGCAGAAAGTCTCACTACATCAGTCAGTGTGAAGGGTTTATAGCTCTTAAACCTAAAGGAAGACATGATGCTGCAATCAAACACAAGTTGTGTATCAACTGTCTTAGAATGGGTCACATACGCCCGAACTGTCCCAGTACAGCCACATGCAGAACGTGTAACAAAACTCACCATACGCTGCTGCATTTTGGTGAAAGGTCGAACAAGTCGTTATCACCCAAACGTGATAAAAAATCTGAGCAAACAATCGTCCGTCATCACCCAAAAGTGATGCAAACTCTCAAGCCAGTAGTAGTAATTCTGAAACTACTACGTCAATGTCTGCTAGGACTTATTCACTAAGTCAACACAGAAAACATACTTCGGTATTACTACCCACTGCAAAGCTGCATATATTTGACAGTGCAGGAAAGGTACATGTTGTACGTGCCTTATTGGATACAGGATCGCAGAAATCCTACATCACAAGTCGTTGTGTCCATAATTTGAATCTGTCTATTGAAGCGTGTCAAACAAAGATTATGTCAATCAGTGACACCCACGTCAAGGACACTAGTGGTATTATACATACCAAAATCAAACCATGTCGTAGAGAAACTCCAGTTCTCGATTTGAGTTGCATTGTAATCGACAACATTACAGGCAGAATCCCAGATTATCCAATATCTCGGGATACCTTTAAACAATTTGGGAATATCCAACTTTCGGATCCCGAATGCTATAAACCTCAACGAATAGACATGCTGTTAGGAGCTGACATTTGGGGTCAGGTCATTCGTAACGGAGTTAAGAAAGGAGTCGATGGCACACTCACCGCCATCAAAACAATCTTTGGTTGGGTGGTGATGGGAGAATATACCAGCAAACAAACAAGCAATGCTGTGGTGTCGTATCATACATACACACAAGAAGATACCCACGAACTATTGTCAAAATTTTGGGAATTGGAAAACGTTCCAACTTCATCGGTTGTCACTAAACCGGAGGATAAAATGGTGGAGGATCATTTTGTCAATACTACCCAAAGAGACTCCGAGGGAAAATACACGGTTTCTTTACCTTTTAAACAGTACCCACCAGTACTAGGCAATTCATACAAGAAAGCTTTGTCCATTTGTCACGCACAGCTGACTCGCTTGAGTAAAGACCCAGAGTTACTCAAGGCTTATGATGCAATATTCGAAGAATATTTGCAAAAGGGTTACGTCACTAGACTTGATGTGCAACCCAATTTAAATGATCAGGATTCGTACTATATTCCACACCATGCAGTGGTTAAACCTGATAGTGCGACGACACCGGTACGCATTGTGTTCAATGCTTCAAAGCCATCGTCTAATGGAAAGTCGATTAATGACTACTTGTATCCTGGTCCGGTACTACAGAAGAGTATCTTCACTCTTCATTTGCGAAATAGATTTTATCCTATTTTAATTACGGGAGATTTAAAACAGATGTTCCTACAAATTAGAGTTGTACGCGAGCATCAACGATTTCTAAGGTTCATTTGGAAACCAGCGGATTCCACACATCCTATTGTGTACCAATTCAACACTATCTGCTTTGGTTTGAATTGTTCGCCGTTCTTAGCGTTGCGTACAGTTGAGCAGTTGGCTCAAGACGAAGGGAATCAATATCCCTTAACAGCTAAAGTCCTGCAAAATGATGTCTATATGGACGATGTTGTGACTGGAGCTGAAGACATTCAGTCAGCACTGACACTGCGCCGTGAACTCACGGATATATTCGAAAAGGGAGGATTCACCCTCCGAAAATGGGCCAGTAATTCTCAAACAATACTGGATGAACTACCAGACAATGCACGCGCAGTGAAAGATGTCCGCTTCACTGACGACGAGTCAGTAAAATTATTAGGTGTCAAATGGGTTTGCAAGTCCGACTGCTACGAGTATACGGTCTCAAAACCCGACGATTTATGCACAAAAAGAAACATTTTGTCCTGCATTGCAAGGATCTATGATCCATTAGGCATTATGTCCCCATTGGTGATGTTTCTTAAACTCATCATGCAAGAGCTTTGGAAATCAAAGGTAGAATGGGATGAAGAACCTCCCGCTCATATTGTCTCGGAGTGGAACTTGTTTCTGAACGAGATCGATTGTATATCCAACTATTCGATACCAAGGTTAGCCTGTTTGGGTTCTAAATTCGATCTTATCGGATTTGCGGATGCCTCCGAGCGAGGCTACTGTGCCGTTGTCTATGTTAGAAGTTATCTAAACGATAAACCAGTGGTGCAATTGCTCTGTGCAAAGACGCGTGTAGCGCCTTTGAAAAAAATTACTATACCTCGTCTGGAATTATGTGCGGCGCATCTTCTCGCCAAACTTCTCGAGAACATTCTCGAAAATATTCCAAAACAACCGGAGGCTGTACATTGCTTCTCGGACTCTATGATAGTTCTTGCCTGGTTGCGCAAGGAACCACACACTCTGAAAACATTTGTGGGTAATCGAGTCGCTCAAATACAAACAAATTTTCCGAGTGAACACTGGCGTCATGTAGCGTCGGAACACAATGCGGCCGACGTAGGTTCTAGAGATCTCAGTCCTCTAAGTTTCAAGACATGTACTCTCTGGATAAATGGACCAGAGTGGTTACAACAACCTTACTCGTGTTGGCCACAAAGTGAAGTGGTTCAACTTGACGAAGATCAAACCAACTCTGCTCAGACAGAGATTGCCAACGCTTAAGTTTGTCTTTAGGGAGACCCTAAGGTGGCCGGTATGTTTAAAACTAACATGTTTTAAATGAGAGGAATTTGGAAAATATCAACTCCTTGAGGTAGCAACCCGCTGCACATGGGAATAGAACGGTTAACCCGCCCTGACTCTATTTAAATAAGTCAATAAATAAATGGAAATAACTGTTTCTGTTACTTGAAAAAATTAGTTATATGTTTTTACGTGTTTAAGTTTAATTTTAGTATTGTTTGAATTAGCTGTAGTATCTTAAACTATTTATTAATATTAATATTATTGCATCTGGCTTCACGCGAGTGCGCGCGCACCCCCACGCCAAGTGCAGCTGCTACAGCATTGACCGGCTGCGACCAACTCAGAGTGTCTCTGGCTTGCAAACGGTAAACACGTATCGCGTCGTCGTCCGCGAGAGTGGTTTTTCCACCATTTTGCATAAAACTTTCTGATTTTCATATGGTCAGTAAAGTAATTGGTTGTTTAATTATCGTACGCGTAGCTTGATTAGCCTAACACGACTAATTCAAGGAGTATCGTTCGGTTTTCATTTAATTTGGTATTTTTTAGTCCGTGAATACTTTCTGGCGCCAATTTATGCAGCTAATAGACACATCTCAGGAATCAATTGTAAAATCGAACTGTACAATTTGATTTCTCACGGGAATTCGTGTTGTTAGGGATTTGATTCATATTTCCTTGGGTGAATTCATTATTATTTCTTTGTAAACCTGTTTACACACGTTCTCGTTCGAGTGACGTCATTCACAGCGCATCTGCTGTTATTGTCGACTAGGTACATTCAATGCAACAAGTTTTGCAATCTAGTTGGTTGTTATTAAGTTCATTTAGAGTTCTTAATATTGTTTAACTAAGTTTGTGTGTTCATACACTTATGAAATGATTTAGTTAATTCAACAAATATCGTATTTGTTCTATCTTTGGTTTATTATTGTTTATGTCACTTGTATTCAATACGCTATCACATATCTCTCAGAATTGTATTTCAGTTGTTTGTTATTTTGTTGCAATTATATTTAGCACGTTTGTTAGTTCGTAAAACTATCTGGTCCTTCGTCCGTTGTTAATTAGTACGTTTCACAAATTAGTATTATCCCGTTTATTGGCCAAGTCCAGTGATGTGAACCAGCTATCGAAGGTTGTAATTATTTTGGTTTACATATAGTTTTGTTTTATTCATTGAATTTAACATCAAACACATTGTTGGTGCTTCTAGACCGGATTCGCTGATTTAGAGACATCACATTTGGGCTTGCGAGCAGGGTCAAACATTTTGGTTCTTCTAGACCGGATTCGCTGGTTTAGGGATTGAACATTTGGTCCTTCGAGCCACTAGGTCCTTATTACTTAGTCCTTCGCACCGGAGGGACGCAACAATAGGCTAGCTACGTAGGCGGTGAAACAGAATTTTAAGTATTTAAATGGTAATAGTAACATTGTGTGAACGTTGGCTACGATTATTGTTGTGTTCATGATTATAATCCATAGTTGTTAAGTTTTTTAATGATATAATATTGTGAATATTATTGTGTAAGAAGAATTAAGTTTTAACAAATGAATAATTTTTTGGTATGCCGACTAAAAAAAATGAATTTTTATTTTTTTTATTTGACAGACGACCTGAAATCGTATAATAAATATTTATATAAGTTCAATGTCTTATATTTTAAATATAAAAAATAAATCTGTATTGAACAATATTCTTGATTCGGATATGAAATGTTAAAATGATTGCCAATTTTGCTATTTATTATGTTACATGAATTCACACAGTAAACATTACAGTTAATTGGATATTTTACATGGAAATAAAGTCAGAGGCATTAACAACAATCAAAAGTTAAGAAGAAACAAATAAATGAGAATGTCTCCGGCTATAGTATACTTTTTAATTCTTCTACAAGAACCATTGGTGTTCATTATGATACCTGAGGTATATATTTAACTAGCGCCGTTATTTGGATTTTGAAGCTCCAGCCACAAATATGGAGTGGAGCTCACACTACCCCCCCCCCCCACACACACACATACACACTATACCTTTTCAACTTCAATTTCAAAAAAAGTAACTTCAATTTCAGAAAAAGTAAATTCAATTTCAGAAAAAGTAAATTTAATTTTTTAAAAATAATATCAATTTATGTTTTCTGAAATAGAATTTGCTTTTTCAGAAATTGAATTTACTTTTTCTGAAACTGAATTTCGTTTTTAATAATGTAGTTCGGTGCGGGCCCCACTAGCTTCCGGGGCCCCGGGCATACGCCTGGGTGACCGCCCTTAGGAACGCTACTGTATTTGACCAAGAGACGCAGTTTTTTGACAAAAGCACCAATGTGTGATTTTTTTTGTAAAAGCTGACTGTGTATCCCTTAATATTACTATTGTTGTGAATGTTTCAACTTTCTTCAAAACATATTCTACAATTTTAATTCCAAAATTCCGAATTTTAAAACACGTAATTGTGCCCAAAGTAGACTATTCATCCCTTATTCTGTAGAAAATATTTAGTTTTTAACGGTTTTAATAATTTATATTTACTTAACAAAATTATAAATGAGGCGAACATCTATATCATTTTATTTTGTAACGCAGTATAGCTATTTTTATGGTAACTATAATACCATAGGTACGAATATACAAATAAATGAATGGTACTTCAAAATGAATTGTTCGTAATATGATCACGTACCGATGCGTCGTTGAATTTAGTTTACATAGACGGAACGAAAAAATATTCCGTATAATCTAAAATCAATATTTCATATCCCAAATCACTCCCACACATTTAATAAAGCAATTATTGTCGAAATCACGGAAAAAATTAAAAGCTTGATAATCTTTCTGTGGGAGGAATTCTGAATATTTTTTTGAAATTCAGATTTCTGTGTTATCAAAATTTGATATTAATAAATGAGTAGGTTGATACTTTGATGGTAATGGGGTATGAGATCAATTTTTTTAATCCATCTAATTATAGAATTTAAGATAATATTCCTGTTTATTACATATTAATAGAATTCGAAAATAACGACATTAAAACTTGTATAACTTCACTCGAGCGAAGTAATTCAAACAATTGAAAGGAAAGAGACAGGTTTCTATATTTCTTTCCCTCTCTAAATTATCGAAATTTGCGTAACAAATGCATTGTCAAATTTTATTATATTATAACTTTTCTGATGCATCATATTTGTTTTTGTGCTTTTATTAATACTAAAACTATTTATTGAACTCGTTTTTTGTTTTGTAGCATTTTCTGGATATCGTTCACAATAGAAATTTGTTCCCTTTAATCTCAATTTAATTTTCATGTAACGTGACTGACAATTTTGATCTCCTGGCTACGCCTAGCATTTGTAAGAGGCATAAGAATTACATTAAAAATAGCTCATTGAATATTTTAAGTAAATTTGTTTAAGGTGTTTAGGATAAGATTTTCACATTTTCGCGATTATATCTGCTCCTGTGTAATAACAGGTCAACCAGATATAATATTTCCTTTGACTTACAAGTACCTATCTTATGAATTAAGACTTATAATATGTTGTTATTTTGACAACACAACTTAGTGATGACTGGTTTCGAATATTAAAATGTTCATCAGATCATCAGGTACATCAGGTACCTAAACAAAAATGTAACTTGTATTTTAAAGGGAAATTAAGACACTAGGTATTGTTTCACAAATTTTAATAAAATTAAATTGAAAAGTGATGCTATAGAAGCGAGTAATTAAGGAATTACTACCAAGATAAATACCATACTACCCCGGCGTCAGCTGATTTTTCTCTCGCATTTATACAATTTAATAAAATTCCTTTATTACGTAATTTCGGCAGTTACGCCATCATCAGAAGGTTTAAACTGATTTACAAAACAGATCTGCAAAGTATATATAGAATGTTCAATAAACTATTAGTGTGGGATGGGATTAGGGAATTTCCTTAATAACTAAGTCTGTAAATGGAGAATTTATTACTCAGAAATATTTTAGTAAATAATAAGTTAAAGGAAGAAGGTTTTTAAATAAAACCGTAAAAGTCTAATTCACACTGTTCAAATTTATTGAATGAAATTACCGACCGGTTTCGGTCATTTAATGACCATTATCAAGGTACCGGTTGACTACAAAGAAAAAGTAACAATTGTACAGAATGTATAGATAAATAATAAAATTTAACAAATACTTACACATTACGAAAGTATAGAAGAACGATATGAAATAAAATGTAACATTAGGAACGTAAATCAACGTAGTCAAAAATTAAAAAATTGTTTCGAAAAATTATTTTTCCGAAAAAACGTGCAAGGCAAGCAAGCGATAATGCACAACTGCAACGATGAAAAAGCATGTAAGGACGGAAAGGAGCAGAAAGGACATGAATGATCACGTAATGGCGTCGAAATCCATCGTTGCAGTTGTGCATTATCGCTTGCTTGCCTTGCACGTTTTTTCGGAAAAATATTTTTTTCGAAACAATTTTTTAATTTTTGACTACGTTGATTTACGTTCCTAATGTTACATTTTATTTCATATCGTTCTTCTATACTTTCGTAATGTGTAAGTATTTGTTAAATTTTATTATTTATCTATACATTCTGTACAATTGTTACTTTTTCTTTGTAGTCGACCGGTACCTTGATAATGGTCATTAAATGACCGAAACCGGTCGGTAATTTCATTCAATAAATTTGAACAGTGTGAATTAGACTTTTACGGTTTTATTTAAAAACCTTCTTCCTTTAATTCATACTTCACACTTGGGCGTCCACCATTTTTCATAATAATAAGTTAGTTAATAAGGATCCTTTGTTAAATTCTGGAATATACGTAATAAAATGTAATGACTGCAATTTTGTGTACATAGGTCAAACAGGACGTAATTTCCAGATTAGATTTAAGGAACATTGTAAAAATTATGCAACAAAAATTACGAATTCGAATGTAGCCAAACATCTGTTAGACTACAATCATAGCTGTTCCATAGAAAACCTTTCGATCCTACATAAAGAAAAGAAAGGTTTACGGCTTACTTTCTTAGAATCTTTCGAAATCAAGAAAGCCCTAAACGCAAGCCCCAATTTAATGAATGAGCACTTGGAAGTAATAAATTCTCCATTTACAGACATATAAGGAAATTCCCTAATCCCATCCCACACTAATAGTTTATTGAACCTTCTATATATACTTTGAAGATCTGTTTTGTAAATCAGTTCATACCTTCTGATGATGGCGTAACTACCGAAATTACGTAATAAAGGAATTTTATTAAAATTTGTGAAACAGTAACTAGTGTCTTTATTTCCTTTTATAATCACGTTTCACCGAGTGCCAACAGCTTCATCAATTGAATTTATTGTATTTTAAAGTATGAATGTTCAAGCTGTCCACATTTTTTTGACAAAATTAAATTTTTAATAATAGAAATCAAGCATTGTAGCCGAAGGTTATAAAGATAATATAGACAGACGATTCATTTGCAAAAAAAAAAACAGAGTTCAAGAAAGCCTCCTTTTTTAATGATCCTAGAAAAATATTTTTCAATAAGCCGGTTTCATATTTTGTAAAAAGAATTTTAAATAAAAGTTTATGCAATAGTAATAAAAAAATAATAATTTATTTTGTTATTTTTGTAAATAATTATTTAAAAAGATTGGCGCCAGAAATAGTAATGAAACACAACCCCCCACTCCTGAGACGTAAGAGTTGTCTCATTTTCGATGTTTTTTAAGGTATCTCGGGTAATAATAACGATAGAGCAAAACAATTTGCACATTCCAGGGTCAACTTTTCGAGAAAAGTTTAACTGTCACCACAGGAATTTTCGATCTTTTTTTGTTTCTGAACTACAGGCAAAAACTCGCTTTTCGTTAATTTCGAAAATATCTCGTATCTTATTAATTATCATAGATAGAGAAAAATTGTCTTAACAAATTTTCAACTGTTTTTTAGGTAAAAGAAAATGGCGTAATTTTTTTTGAAAACGTAATAATACTCGAGATATTACACATACTTATGATTTTTTAAATGGGAACCTATGTTAAAAATAGTATCGTCGTTTTGCTTATTTTCAATGATATATAAAAAGTCTACATTCTTTTGTTTTAAACATGAATAAAAGATAAATTATTAATCTATTGGGGTGAAAAAAATTAAAAAGTATTAAGAAACAATTGAAAAAATCAATTAAAAATCATCATTTGTTTATATTGGTTCTGTAATTATTAATTATGTTCTCAAAATTATTCTTAACTAATTTTTTTCAGGTTAGTCAAATTATTATTTATTGTGGCTTTGAAAAAATGGTTTAATATGCTTTTGAAGTAAATAAATTGAAAAACAGTAAAACTGAAACAAATTAAATTAGAAATAAATAATTGATGTTTTATAATTTATTTCTTTCATTTGTTTCACCCTAAAAAATTAATAATTTGTCTTTTATTCATGTTTATAATAAAAGAATGTAGACTTGTTATATATCATTGAAAAGGTTATAAAATAAGCAAAACGATGAGACTATGTTCAATATAGGTTGCTATTTAAAAATTCATGTTTGTGTTATATGTCGAGAATTACTAAGTTTTCAAAAAAAACTAATTACGCCATTTTATTTTATCTAAAAACAGTTGAAAGTTTGTTAAAAAAAAATTCTGTTACTATCGTAATAAATAAGATATGAGATATTTTTGAAATTAGCGAAAAACGAGTTTTTGCCTGTAGTTCAGAAACAAAGGAGATCGAAATTCCATGTGGTGACTATTAAACTTTTTTTCGAAAAGCTGATTCTGGAATGTGCAAACTGTTTTGCTTTATCTTTCATATTACCCGAGATACCTTAAAATTTCAATATTTAATTGCAAAATATCTAATGGATATTTCGAGATTTCAAATTTGAGGCTCTTTAAATAACAATATTTTTTAAAATTTAACACTACTAATAAAAATTCTTGCAACAGCCCTATATTGTTGGAGCTACAACTTACAATATATAGTTTTCCTTGATGGTCACCCATCCAAGTTAAGATGTTGTCTACGTTGCTTATGCGTGTAATTTCATAGGTATTAGTTTATAAACAAGCATTGTTAGATAGGATACTTATTTAACATAAAAATGGAATACCTGGGAGTAATATTGTCATATTTATTTTATATATTGTTTGTTCACTATGAATTTGCGTTTCAAAATTTCATAATCTTCTCGTTTTACGATTTTTTCAAATGTACATTTTAAAAATGAAAACAATTTTTTGAAAGATCACTTATTTATTTCCGTTTATTTGTGGTGTAAATTCTCCCCAATATTGAATAGAGATAGAGTAATATGTTAAGTGTAAACATGGCTTAATGCAGATGACCTGTCCTTTATGCTGTTCCGTTGTGCGCGCTGTCCTCTTCCTCCATTCGCCTCCTGCTCCTTATAAGCTTGTCCGTTGTGTAAATTGGGTTGGCTAATCCGCCAGCGCACATCCACTTTATTGTCCTTCAGCTCCGCTTGGCTCTCCTGGCGCCCCTGCTCAAGCCGTCGAGTGGATTCGCTATCCGCCGTTCTATTGATAATAGGATAATCCCACTATAGACAGGTACAACGAACAATACACCGTTTGTCACTTAACGTCCTTGCTAAGTCGGAAGTTAATGATGCTTTATAGGGAACCAATCGCTGCCTAAATTATTTATATTGTGGATCAAATTTAACCTAAATACGCTATATTTCATTCATATTGGGAGAAAGTGTTAGTAGAACTAGCTGTTATAGGCTGGCAAATAGTAGGAACCTATTTTTAGTAATCAAAAGTATTGTCTTCAATAAATATGATCAATCTTAGAAAATGTTTAACTTTTTTTTGGAAAGTAATATTAACACTTTCAATTTCGATGACACGTTGCATTTAATATTTACAATAAATAAAACTACTTGTCACAACAACAAAATGATAGTCCACTTTTCGATACTGAAATATTCCCCGCTAATTTTCCTAACTCATATGAATATTGAAAGAAATGACTTTTCCAAACTGTAGCAGAAAACATAAGGCATCTATCCTAACACGAGTTTGCAATTCGGATATGAGCGCGCAACGGCGAGTGGCTGAACGCACGAGTGCCTTAATTGTCTTCTGTGTTTTATATTATTTTCTATGTTTCGACTTTCATTTACATTATTTCTTTATAGAAATATTTAATAATTTTTGGCAGAATTATTAGGTTGGTGACAATGATTTTTCATTTGCCTGGATATTGGCAATGTTATTATTATTAAATTAAAAATTTACTGTATATTCAACATTCGGTAATCTTCTACACTGTTTTTTAACCACCGGTGCTTTCCTGGATACATAGGGAGAACTCTGATTGATTATTTGATACAAAATTTTGTTATAGTTGCCGTCAAAAAATTCAAATATGAACTGGAGATTTCAACACTGTTGCCAATTCGTGGGCAATATTAAAAATGCAAAGTTATGAAGAAGTGGCAACACCGCAGGAGAAAGGACAGGGTACTTATGGAGAAGAGAAATTGAGTATCAGCAGTCCATATTTATTAGTTTGTTGATTCAAAGTTAAAGAAGGGCAAGAAACCGAAAAAAATAACGGTTATAGGTTAGCCGAAATCGAGAACGTAATTTTTATTGTTTATTTAACCGGTTATTTTTTCTACGCTCGTTAAAAATGCTTTTTTCCATTGATTTTAGTGTAAAAAGTAGATACTTTTATAACAATTAAAAGAATTAGAAAGAGTGAATTACAGTGCACTTTTACCTCTTTTGTGAGCAATTAACAAAAACGGTTTAATTTATTTTGATTAATGGTCACAGGTTTTTTATTCAATAAAAATATCGGTTTCGGTTAGTAGTCACCTTTTTGGAGTTAAAATATCAGTTACCCGGTTTTATAAATTGGTTTAAAAAATCTGTTTTTGCCTTAGTTAAAAGAAAAGTGAAGAGTGAAGTAATGGTAACTGTTACATAAATTACGTGACTGTTTATCAGTAGTGCATGTAGCAGTTTATAAACTTATAGTTGACTGTATACTGGGAACTGAAACTGACAGTTAAAAATTACAGATCTTGTTGCGTTTGTTGCACGGGCTTATGATGGATTCATTGTTTACTATTTGATGAGGAACTTTGGATATTAAGATTGTACAAATTTTATAGCAACCTGCAGCAATGTTAAATTTTCTAACAGATAAATATATTAAAAATATACACTTTACAAAGAGAAAATAATAAAAATTCTTGGCAACACAGTATCCATTTAATTGGCCGGTTTCAAATGTTGATGCTAGTGGTAAATTCGACATTTCATCTGAAGTTATTTATACTGGCATAAAAAATTAAAAGAAGAGAAATATAGAATATTTAATAGTACTTATCAGCATATGTAACGTCTTTCAGTGTAATACTTCTATTTTATTACTGTAATTCTCAATCAATCTAGCAATTATTGCGGCTAATTATGTATTTCATTATTGTATGATAAAAGATTTGAATGTTTTAACTTGCATTTAAAAGATATCTATCAAATAAATTATTTAACCTTGCATTGGTAAACCAGCCTTAAATAACACAAGATATTATTATTGCGCATATTTTACTTTTATTTACTCTACCCCATTCTCATTCACAACTTGTCAATCGGTGCTGCCATCTCTTTCTTGACTCACGGTACTTAATTAAAAAACTTAAGGCCTTATTTAAAATAGACGGAAGCGAAAATTGTAATATTTTTTAAATTTTGTGCAAATCTACACAGTCACAGCTTTCATTTAAAAAAAGAATCATCAAAATCGGTCCGGTGGAAGTCCATAATATATATATATATATATATATATATATATATATATATATATATATATATATATATATATATAAATATATACATATATATATATATATATATATATATATATATATATATATATATATATATATATATTTACAATATTTAGTAAAACTGAACATTTTATATTAGTTTTGTCACTGTTTATCTGTGATTCCTTTGAAATTATACATATATTACATTGTTACTTGTTTCTAATGTCAAGTCCATATTTTTTTATTGTAGGAACTCTACCTCAAATTAAACGCAGAATATACAGCTTGAATAAACACCAAAAGGTCTAAACATGTTATAAAGGTAGTAACACCAACCTAACACAGTTACAGTGCAATACAGGTGCCTGTAAGTGACTTAATTCTAGCCTACTAAAATTTCCTACCTTTTCCTTACCATCTTTCGACCTTCCTCCTACCCTAAATCAACTCAAAGGAAGATTCAGCAACTCAATTGGAGATTCATCTTCCCTGTTTCTATCCTAAAACTTTACAGTATATCTACCTTTTGATGCAAAGTTAGTAATATAATAAAAGGTTCTGGTTTACGTTCATTAATATTATTATTTATATTTGTGATATCATTGGAAATGTGCTTCAACATTGTAATACTGAAATTAGCATAAATTATTTTCGCAACACCATCATTAAGCTAATTAGGTATTTTATTTTGTTAAATTGACAAACTTGCAAATTGCCTTAATTAGTGTTTACATTGTGAAAAATTATTTAATTAACATCGATTTCTGAAATAAAAATGTTATACCTGTTGATGAGTTCCATCAAATATATTTTTGTAATTACTATGTAAATCTATCTCATGTGTATTCATAGATTCTCATCCAAATTAGTTTACTCATTTCCTATCCAAGTTTACAATATAGGTAATATATTCTAATTGGAAAATGAGCCCGGTATAATTGATTTCGAATAATAAAATTATTATATATGTAAATGTTTTTAAAATTATTGTATAGGTATTTGTCACCTGTCCGTTTTAAAAATAAGTTTTTCAGTCAGTTTAGAACAAAGTCAACATCTACAATTATTAATCGAGCGATTTGCAGTTATATCCGCTTTAAAGCTGCATTTTTAGGGTACAAAAATAAATGCCTTATTGAAAAGGGTCCAACACGACAAACTGAAGAATGAAATCATTTAGAGTAAGATTTGAAGCACTGTGTTTGATAACTAAAATATTTATGAATAATTTGAATTTGTACAGAGAATGATAAAGTATAACATATTAAAACATAAGTTACAGAAGGCAAGATATTCTAGAACGAATTACAATTCGCTCACGAGCGCGCAATGGCGAGTGGGCGAAAGAACGAGTGCTTGAATTGCCTTCTGTAACGTGTGTTTTATACTATTTTCTCTGTTAAAGCTTTCTTTTATATTATTTCTTTATAAAAATATTTGACAATTTCCATGAAGGGTAATTTTTGATAGAATTATTAGGTTGGTGACAGTGATTTGTGTTTTTTATTCTTTTCGTTGCTTAGATATTAAAGTGAATTTATTGCAGTCATGCCAATGTCAAATACCAAATATTACCAAAAATCGTTTAAGAATCAAGCTCCTTCAACCACCAATATGCGTGCTAGAATGTGACATTCTAATTCCGAAACAGAGAAATTACATTTTGTCTTTAAAATTAAGAAGACGTCCAAAACAAGTTATAATCATTAAATAAATCCTAAGAATAAAAAATTTCATTGTTTTTACAACCGTCACTCTTTAAAAACCAATCAATAAATATTGCAAGAAATTGTGAAATTTATAAAATAATGTTAATTAGCTATATTCTTTTTTTTTCAAATTAAAAATTAAAGTATACACTATTTGGGTCATAGTCAAGATACTGGTACTCCTATAGAAGAGAAGTATTGACTTTCTTTCGTGGACCAACCTGTGTATTTATAAAATAGTAGTTGTCCTTTATCATAAAATGAAAACATTTTCTTATCAATGCTATCAATTGTCAAAAACTGATTTAAAAATGAAAATTTAAAACAAAATCTGTGTTTTTGTCATTATCTAGTAGCTTATGAGCATTTTGGAAAAATAAAAGCACATTTGAAATGGTCTCCCAAAGAAAAATATTATGTCCCTAACCGATGTTGTATCTCACTTTCCAAAAAATAGAGGATTTCACAATTTTTTTTTATTATAATTTCATCTGAGTGTATAAGTAAAACTAAGACTGTTAGTAAAAATCCGATGAAAAAATTCCTGTTAATAAGCGAGTTATAGTCCCCCGAAATTTGAAAATATAGATGTGACGTCACGAATATAAGTTTGTATATCAAACTGTTTTCTTTGTGCACCTAATGTTCTTGAAATGTATGCTATTTCTAAATTATATTTATAAAAAATAAATGAATAATATTATACTGTACAAATCTACATGATTTATAATTGGAAGTGTATGTAAATTATTAAGTTTAATGCAAAACATTTATATTCAAATAAAAACTGTTTGAGAAATGCAGTACTGGACTGATAACCACGCCTCCGCTATTTGAATATTTCTACTTCCATTGGTAGTAAGCTTCTCCCCCTAACTAGGTATTCGTTATATATTTATAGGCCGTCTTTGAGTCGCCAATCAAAATAATAATTATGGAATTCATATGAGTGACGAGCTGCTATAACAAAAACCTCTTATTTCCGAAGTATTTCAGTTATATTGTTTTATTTCTTTATTAATCTTTATTATTAAGCATATACTTTCAATATTTTTTCCTAATTTCTCTTAATTCAGTTGCAATGTAGTCACCTATTGTGGCCTACAAAATCTGGAAACCCTGAATAACATTATTAGTGCGCAACGTATAACTCTGAAATATTAAAAAATTAACCAATAATTTATTAGAAATATTACGAATTAAAATATAAAATCACAAGTTTAATAAGAATTAAAGTCATTCTTATATAAAGAATAGAATCAAATGGCACTGTAGCGAGATAAAACATCATTTAAATACGTACTCGTAGTAAGTAAAAAAGTAGAATTTCTGTATAAACATTTATACTGCAGCAGAGAGAAGTTTGTGCATAAACAGAGTCCCACGTACCTTCTAAAGCTTCTCTGGTAACGGAGCTTTATAATTAAATTTACTGTTACTACGGCCGTGGTTGCGGCCAGGCTTAATTGTTCTCATTACGGCACTGGGTGTAATTGCAGGCTTTATCTCTCATTTTCATTTTTTCTCGAATAAAAATGCTGGTTTTATTGCCTACGGACTTTTATTGAATGCAGGAAATTTTTTGTCATGAACACGAAATTTTATTTTTAACTTGCGTGTATACAACTTGTTATTGAAATGTTTTAATTCAGAGAATTTTATTGTTTTATTCACGTGAACATGAAATATTGAAAATGTTTCTCAGAAACTGTCGATTACAATTCATTACATTTTACTTTATTGCATTCTGACATATACCATGATGTTGTGTATAAATACCACGGTAAATGCAGATGTGACAACTCATTATAATTATCATATTTAGGAAGTTAGCATCCGCCAGATGTCTCAGCGTGTAAAGTTAGAAATGTTCCCGGCATATATCTGCGATTTGAATTTGATTTTACTTATTTTGCCCATTTAAAAATATTGGTTATTCTATTTACCCTCCCGCTACTCTTGGCAAAGGAGGTATAGGGATCGTGCTAAAAATCGCATATCGAGGGAGATTTTGGTAAATGGCCACGTTTTAAGGCTCTTAGAATTCAATTTTAACATTTTCACGATGATGTCTGTGTGTATGTATGTGTGCATCTGTGGATCTTCCACTCTAACTCAAAAACTATTATTCAAAAAAATTTGAAACCTTGTATTTCGACCTTTTTCTAATATACAAAGAACCCATTCGATTTTGGAGTACATTGGATAACCGGAAATGGCACTTTACTTGAGCTCAACATAGTTTTCCTTCGAAAAATACCTTTAATGTAATTTTTTTGAGAATTATGTTATTATAAAAATTTAAGATCATAAATTTTTTTACAGGTTCACATTAATACTTTTTTCATATATTTTATGTATAAATTTATGAAATTACCTATAATTAAAATCCCGGTGCCTATGCTTTAAACAAACACAATTCCTTGGTTACACAGTTCATATCTCAAATATATGTAACTTTTAAATAAATAATATTAATAATAGTAACGTTTTAAAAAGAAAATAGTAAATAAAACCATAGTTATATGAAATGGAACTTAATTCAGTTTCCAAAATAAGTAAATATGTATGTATATTTAAATTAATAAAACTTGTAGGGCGGGAGGTATTGTGTTGACAACATCAGATTTTTACCTCCCGCTACCCTTGGTACGGGAGGTATACGGATCGTGCTAAAAATCGCATATCCAATTTTAACATTTTCACGATGCATGCGTGCGTATAGGCATGTGTATGTGGTTGTGTATGTGTATGGTTCCTGTCTACGCTCTAACTCAAATAATATCATTCAGAAAATTTTGAAAACTTTTTCTAATATGGCAAGAAGCCATTAGATTTTAGTGTAAATCAGATAACCGGAAAGGGCACTTTATTTGAATCTCAAAATAGTTTTTCTCCAAAAAATACCTTTAGTGTTATTTTTTGAGATTTATGTTATTATAAAAATTAAAGACTATTAAATTTCCTGCAGGTTTACATTAATACTTTTTCTATATATTTTATGGATAAATTTATAAAATTATCTACAATTTAAATCCCGGAGCTTACGCTTTGAACAAACAGCAAACATAACTCCTCTGATTACACAGTTCATATCTTAAATGTATGTATAACTGACAGATAAATATCACTGACAAAGGACCAATCATTTCTAATTAATAACAGTAACGTTTTAAAAAGAAAATGGTAAATAGAACCATAGCTATATAGAATGAATCTTAAGACAGTTTCCAGCATAACTAAATATGTAAGTTGGGCACATCAGATTTTTTATTACTCTGATCAAATATTATTTATTGTAATTATTTTATATGTTTTTGTTGTAATGAACATATATTTTTAGTTTATGCTACTTATAATTATATTTGCTTATTCATAGTGTTCGCAATTTTTATTATCTTTTCCCTATTTATTTATCGTTTAATAAACTTTTATTTTAATGTAATTTGGAATAAACGACTAATGTTGATGGGATGAAATAATAGCAGGATTGCAGTCCAAATTTTTATTTCAATATTTCTCTGAGTTTTATACTTCACCCAATAAATAAACGTTACATGATCAATATTTGGATGTAATTAAGCATTGTTTTTGGCACAATCAAGAATCTTGTTTTAAAAATATTTAACAGAGGGACATGATTCATTATAAATAGTCGCTCTTAAATAAGTAAAGACTGCCCATTGTGGCGGCGCTGCATGTAAGGTTGGAATCATGGTCTACTGGTCGCCGACACCAATTTTGTCAAAAAATAATTGGGGAGTTGTCACACCTGTATATATGTTTATGCAGCTTATATCGTGCATACATATTGTACATATACATACATTTATGCATATTTCTTTTAACGTTTTTTCATGTAACTTCCTCATTAGAAAAAAATATTGCATTCATAAAAATTGAGATATGATATATCCTGATCAAGTATATAATTTATTGACAGATACATTTTTAGTTATTCATTTGACGAGGTTCATTATTTGAAAAGCGTGTAATTTTATACGCATTGTTTAAATTCCTAAAATTCAAAGAAAACAATTGTATCAATTTCATTGGAAAAGAAACAGGCTTTGCATATTTATAGATAGAAGCTACAAAGTAAACGCACGAGAAGAGTTCTACCATCTGCCGAAACAATAACGGATTTGAAAATGATACGAAAAATTCGAATCGTAACTAGAACCGTGCCCGAATATGAATTTTTAAGCTTTAAGCTTTTGGTATGCAAATTAGGGATAAAATTCACAGTGGACAGGAATTCAAGATGGGGCTTTGATTTCCTTTTGTTTGAAGATAAAATAAATTAAAGCCCATCTGGTTTTAAAATAAATTCACTTTAATAAATTGATTGTCTCCCACTATAAAAAAAAAAAACTGAGAAACTGTTAACTGTATATCAAATTATTTAATTTAAATTTATCCAGTTCTTTACTCTCATTTTAATAATATCATTCAATTTTGTTACAGCACATGTATTATTTCATTTGCGAAATTTATAGCAAACTACGTTAAAACAAAAATATCAGTGTTAGGGGAAAAATTATTGGAGAAGCAGTCTTGGTAAAATAATTTTATTAAAAAGACATTGTTTAACAATTCCGCCGTTTTGGTTCATAATGAACCATCATCAGGGCTATGCTAATGATTAGTTGGAAAACTTACAATTATATTAAGAAAATAAATTAATACAATGATGAAGGTATCGTCAGACAATTTACAGAGTGATGAAATGCGTGCATGCATCAGTGATAAGTTAAAACTAAGTTTTAACTTATGTATCATTAATTAACATAGTCCTGATATTAGTTCATTAGGAATCGAAACGTCGGTATTGTTAAATAAATGACTTTGTAATAAATACATTTTACCAAGACTGCTTCTCCAATACTTTTTTCCCTATACCAACAGTCAAGAAATACCATATGAAAATATTAATGTTTAATAATTTTAAAGGAAAATTTTTGAATTAGGCAGTTTCCCACAAGGGCCTATACCTTGTTCTAGTCCAATTATAACAATTTTTGTCGAAAACCAAACAAAATACGAAAAATAAGAACCAAACTGTCTCTCTCTATACTTGAAAATATTTTTGTAAGGTGTTTAAATTAATAAAAAGTTGAACAATATGTACCTACTCGTATTTCCAACTTTATTTTTTAAACATCATTTCCGTCTTCCTTTTCATAATTTTCATAGGGACAATACAAAATATCTACAAAATCCAAACAAGTTCAGATTTTAATTTTTTATGGATGGATCTGTATAAAATAAAATAATAGCGAATACCTTATTTTTTATACTCATTATGTGAACGGAGAGTAGCTAGTGATATTTTTCTTTTCATTTTAGCACTGTGTACAGGGTGTCTCATTTTCGATGTTTTTTTAAGGTATCTCGGATAATATTATTGATATAGCAAAATCGTTTGCACATTGCAGGGTCAACTTTTCGAGAAAAGTTTAATAGTCACCACAGGAATTTTCGATCTTCTTTTGTTTCTGAGCTACAGGCAAAAACTCGTTTTTCGCTCATTTTGAAAATATATCACATCTTATTTATTATAATAGTTAGAGAAAAAATGTTTTTACGAAACTTTTACCGTTTTTTAACTAGAATAAAATGGCGTAATTATATTTTTTTGAAAACTTAATAATTCTCGAGATATAACACAAACTTATAATTTTTTAAATGGGAATGTTGAAAATAGTCTCGTCTCTTTACTTATTTTATAAGCTTTTCAATTATATATAACAAGTGTACATTCTTTTGTTTTTAACATTAATAAAAGACGAATTATTAATTTATTGAGGTGAAAATATTGGAAATTAAGAAAAAAATGAAAAAATTTATTACAAATCATCATTTGTTTATTTTGATTCAATACCTACTAATTATGTTCTCAAAATTATGCTTAACCAATTATTTTCGGGTTAGTTAAATTACTTTTTATCTCGCTATTTATCGACGTTACAGTTGGCTTTGACACAATCCGAAAAAAATGGTTCAATATGCTTTTGAAGTAAATAAATTGAAAAAATGAGTAGAATTGAAAGAAATGCTATTAGAAATATGCAAATGATGATCTGTAATAATTTTTTCATTTGTTTCTTAATAATTTTAAATTTTTTCAACCCAATAAATTAATAATTATCTCTTATTCAAGTTTAAAACAAAAGAATGTAGACTTGTTATATATCATTGAAAAGCTTATAAAATAAGCAAAGAGACGAGACTATTTTCAACATAAGTTCCCATTTAAAAAATCATAAGTTTGTGTTATATCTCGAGAATTAAGTTTTCAAAAAAATCTAATTACGCCATTTTATTCTAGTTAAAAAACGGTAAAAGTTTCGTAAAAACATTTTTTCTTTAACTATTATAATAAATAAGATATGATATACAGGGTGATTCATCGGTCTGTCCTCTCTTTATAACTCTTTTATTTTAAGTCAGATAGAAAAACTCTTCAAATATAATTTATATGATATAGTATTATCTATCTACGTTCCATATCCATTTGTATACAAGGTGCTCCATTTAAGCGCAACAATATGTAACATTATATTTCTTAATGGAACAGCCTATATTCATTTATTTATTTATTTATTTTGATAGTAAATTAGATTCCCTTTAAAAAAGTATTAAATAATAAGGGGTCTAAAATTATAAATTAAGAAGTTATTTACCTTTATTCGTTGAATGATATGTTTATTATTAACAAAGTAAGCTATGGATAATTTGATCAATTGTTTCGAATTTGAACAAACAAGTTGTCCAAATACTCTTAGTTTATCATTGTTGATGTTGATGTGAAAATGAATAATACAAATTTTAGTAAAGATGAGAAGATGGTTAGTATAATATTTATAATAGAAAAGTCTATTGAAGTTGAAGGACAAGTTTTCGAGCATTTATTATAATTCATAATACTGTCACTAAATTTTAATAGCTTCCTTAGAATTAGTGTAATGTTTAAAATAAGTATTAATAAAAAAGGATCAAAATTTTGTATTATATTATGGCTTTTTCCACTCTGAACTACTATTTTTTATGAACGTAAATAACTTCTTAATTTATAATTTTAGACCCCTTATTACTTAATACTAATAATAATCTGACTTAAAATAAAAGAGTTATAAAGAGAGGACAGACCGATGAATCACCCTGTATTTTCAAAATGAGCGAAAAACGAGTTTTTGCCTGTAGCTCAGAAACAAAAGAAGATCGAAAATTCCTGTGGTGACTATTACTTTTCTCGAAAAGTTGACTCTGCAATGTGCAGTTTTTCTCTATCAATAATATTACCCGAGATACCTTAAAAAAACATCGAAAATGAGACAGTCTGTACTCTGTTAAGTAGGTACAATAAGTTTATAAAGAAAATATTAACTGAAAATCTAGTATGTTAATAATATACTAGCATAAATTTGTTAGTCATCCTCATATTAATCTCATATTTCTGTATCTGTAAAAAGAAGTTTAAAATAAATATTCTACTTCTATGAACTACCCCCTTCCCGTCCAACTGTGAGTAAGGTCTACCAACTAAGTAAAAATTCATTAACTTTATTATAAATGTTTTGTGTTATTTTAATACTGTAAATCATACTTTTATTTTATTCTTCTCCGTTTAGAAACAGGGCATAACAATTTTTTTTATCAAAATACTGAATTCTTTGATTGCAGCATTGATCTTTTATTTATGTGTAAATAAAACTATGCCTTATTAGGATTTCGAACCCAGAATCCGCAGTTCACGAAGCTACAGTGATACTTTGGTCGATATTCATTTATTATCAATGCGTTTTGTTTATTAATGATGTAGATATGAAAAATGACAGCTAAATTGAATAGTAAATTATACCTTATTTCAACATATGTTTTAACTGAATGACATTTTTATTTCTGTAAAATAATCAATTTTACCTGTTTATTTATTAAAATATTTGAAAGCATTGTCCTCCAGATTTAACTAACAATAATGAACACACCGTTCTTTTTCCTTTCCGCTTCTTCTTTGTCGTCTTCCTTCTTCCGTTATCCCGCTTTTCAGGGTCTGCTTAGTGGGTGTTGCATATTTATGCGACTACGTTGTTTGTAACATCATGTATTTCTTATACCACGCTTCAACCGGTGCGTCGTTCTCACTCTTGTTGAAGATGTGACATAAATGGTTACATAGTAATGAATCCTTTTACTTGAAACTTGAAATTTTCTTCAGTTGGCAAACCCTGTTTCATATAATTAATGATGGCAGAAAAGCACACATCTTAGTTTCGTTACTCTTAGTAGTATAGTAGTTCAAATTCAAATTCGACAGTGATATACCTGCATAATTGCATAAAAATAATAGAATAATGCAAAGGTATAAATATTATTTTGTTAAATACCTATATTTGTCTCCTTACCAACTTTAATTATTTTTCAATTGATTATAATAATTTTACGTTTATAGTCTAATTCGGGTATTATGTACATTATGTTTCAAAGCTTTAGAAAATTATGTCTCTCAATGTAGATTCACTATGTTTTTTAAAAATATTTTTTTTGTCGGTTGACACTAAAAGTGCGTTTTTACATCTAACAGTTAGTAAAATGTCACTTTCAGTAAAAATATTTATACAAACTATTGTTTGTTTTTACTGTTAATTTATTTGTCAAGTAAATATAATTAGGTAGGTAGTAAATAATAATGAAAATAATAAAATTTATTAAGAAATATTAATAAATACAGCAAATGAAACAAATGTAACACTTTTTTCAACAGAATGAGTACTTATCTAATTTTTAAGAACATTAACATTTTTTTGACATATATTCTAACCTGACATAATTTTTTATATTAGTATTAAATGTACAATTTGTACAATTATAGAAGACTAATCCACTTCTATCTAAGATTATTCCAACTGTTTAAGTTACTTTTTGTATCACTAACATTTCGGTTGTAGGAAAAATTTTGTATGTATACGATTGTATTATGATGATTTATTTTACCTTGTAGAACCCATATCTCAGTTTTTTCATACTTCTCAGGCAAGTGTCTTTAAAGATCGATTTGCCAATCACATTTGGCCATTTTACAGGCAAATCTGGGATACCTAGACAGTCGGCGATCTTGTATAATAATCACCGGAAAACGCTCAATTTTAACGTTTGTCTCAATATTTCCGGTATTTTTAAACTGAAAAATTGAGTTTCTCGTTGTTCCTGACGAATACTTAACTTTTTACATTTTTTGCCCAGAAAGTCTAGTTTATGCGCAATAATAATAGAATAGGATAAAGACTTTCCGCGAACCAATTTTTGAACAATCGTACTGCATTAACATGTCAACAAAAAGTTTTAATTCGTTTCTTAATGCAAAATCAATAATATATTTGAAGAAAAAAAAACGCATCTTTGTGTTGATCAAGATATAAACATTTAATTCTAATTCTGCGTTCCAGTTATGGTCCAATTGATATGCGTCAGATATAATGTTGTCTTTATTTTGTTTTTTATAATTATTTTAATTGAAATATACATTAAATACTGTTAATTAATACTGGAACTATATAGTGCATTCGCCGAGACGAGAGAATATGGAACTAAGACGAGAGAATATGGAACTAATTCTTAAACAAACACAAATCGTTGTGCTGGTCAGAAGAGGATAATTTTGGAGCCGAAATTACCTTTCTATGTAGTTTAATTTTTTAAATAATAATTTGCTAAAAATAAATGGGAAGGGGCGCAATTTTATATTCCGCCTCAGGCGCAAGGATAGCTAGTTACGGTCCTGATCGTTGTTGTTGTTAACTTTTCTAAAACTCATAAGTGTGTACTGTGTTTGTCACATCTCACATCCGGTAAATTTAAAATTTGTAGTATTTTTAAATCACTACCTATACATAGTCTACTTAAATAGAATGAAAAGTATCTTAAAATTGGTAATTTATTATTCAAACAAGTTAAAAAAATAATTGAAAAAATATGTGAATATTCCATTAAATGATTAAATTTTCAGCTATATGTCTGTAAGAAGACGTACACCTTACAAAGTTTTACTTTTCTTTTTTTCAAAGTATCCGCAAACTCCCATCACTCTTCTGTGTGCATCATTTAGCACCCTCCACACTTTAAATTCTCGGGGGTTGTTCGGTGGCCGGACGGGGTCAGCAGGGTTAGCCGCTCGTCATGGCCTCATTGTCCAATCGCCACGACGACCGCTGCGGTCGCTAGAAACTTACGAAATGTTTATAACCGATTGCTCTGTAGGGAAATGAACTGAAAATATAACAAAAGGGGACGGCACATGCCAGCTACGCGAATTAGGTGCGATTGTGTTGCGAGGGACAATTTTCGGGATAAATTATCAAGAATTCAAAATATATTCCCTTGTTTGTAATAACATTTCAAAATTATTTATTATGCGTGTTACCTATAAATGTACTTGCAAATCATTTAAAATATCAAAATATTTGAATAACTCGTAGTCGTTGCGGATTATAAGTCGATGGCTATAATTTTACATAATTATCAATATTACCAATGGCACAATATCTCTTGTTGAGCCTTAGCCTTGGTTGACCGATTTTTCTTATACAGGATAATGTGTTCAACACTGGTTTGAAGTTTTCCGTTTCATTTGTTTTGAAAGGAAAATGGCTTTTATGTATGTCGTAGAGAAAATTAGAATTGTACGAAACTTTAAGGCGCGAACATTTTTGCAAGTACTTATTTAAATACTGGACTAATATATTACTAAAAGATTAAATATTTTAAGTGCACGCTTGTCTTGTTATTCTGTTATAGTGCAGGTACCGTAGTTATCCATCTGTTTTGAACAAGACACGCTAATATATTTCTGAGATATCCTAGTCCAGTACTTGCATGAGTACTTTGTTTCGTACAATTCTAATCTTCTCTAACGAAATACATAAAAGTCATTTTCCTTTCAAACTAAATGATACAGAGAACTTGTGAAAAGAAACCGCACATCTATAAAATAATTTAAACCTCAACTTTCATTCCCTAATCGTATATACCATATCAGGAAAACTAGAAGAGATAGGAAATCAGTTAATTAGATAAAATTTGTACCATTAGGTCATTTTAGCGATGTTTTGTTCATTCGGAAAAAATCATGGGTCACTGGTAATAAAAATATAAATTTTGCATTTATTACTGGTTTGCAGTAGCGGATGGTTCTTGGGAAGGAAAGAAAATACATTATTGTATGATAAAACAATATAGGTAGTTAGACATAAAGTTTATAACCGGTAGTATTTACTCAAAATTATAGTTACCCTAACTAGCTAATTACCATGGCTACCATTTAAAAATACTTTAGAGTGATTAAAAAACAAATGAATTTGTTATTTTAGTCATGGCTTAATCCCCCCCTGTTTAAGAGTAAATACTACCGGTTATGTGTTTTAGAATCACGGACGTGCAACAATGATAGGTAATAGGTACCTAATTATAAACGAATCTTGCTATCACCCTGTCAGTAGCTTTGGTACTTCTAGTTGTAGCGAAAGTATATTCAAAAGTATTTATTTAAGGCTTTTTAAGTATTCGTATGATATTAAAGTTTCAATTTTTATATGGACTGCATAACGGAAACTTATGCAATTGAAAAAAGAATTTCTATCTGTGTTATTTGTAATATTAGTAACAGATAATTATTGTTGTAGCAAATATACGAAAGTATTTTATTGAGACAATATTGAAATATGTGGTAAATATTTTTTCTGTTTTTCATACTGTAAATCTGACTTTTGAGTTTACTCCTCCCATAATATATCATTTATGAACAAATGCTGACTACGTTTACACGTGTGAAAAAAAATTACTTTGACTTGACTTTCAAAAGGCGACTTATGAAAAGCCAATATAATGCTGCGTTTACACATTAGGTCAAATCTACTTCACTTTACGTTTGTTACTTGTCCTTCACTCAACTTTGACTTTGATAGCAAAGTAAAGTTTGGTTATAATACGTGTGATGTAAGTTACCCATTTAACTATCATATAATCATAATTAAGAATAAATTATTTATAGATAAAATGGATAATAAACTACAGTTACTAAATTTAAGCGCAATATTTTTAAATAATATAACTATGCAGCAACAATATTGGATGCGAAATAGGTTAAAAAATAATCGCGTAAAATATTTTA
This sequence comes from Harpalus rubripes, assembly GCA_963082715.1. Lineage (NCBI taxonomy): Eukaryota > Metazoa > Arthropoda > Insecta > Coleoptera > Carabidae > Harpalus > Harpalus rubripes. The sequence goes on from OY720448.1 coordinate 55,273,298, forward strand.
ATGTGCAGCGCCCGTTGTCGCCGCCACTGTCGTCGCCGCTGTCGCAGCCGCGTCGCAACGACGAGCGAGTGTCTATTTTTAGCGATGACGCAACAGACTTGTCCGAACCTGTTTAATTACTCGGTTGAGATAATCTATTGTGTTTGAGTTTTCATCTGGAATAGTGTTCTAGTAAGTTCTCGAATAAAAATGCCGGAGTATATAAGCACTGTTAGTGGAGGCATTAGACAGTCTGATATAAATAAGCGTCGCGTGTTAAATTGTTGGTGATATAAACAGATAGTCGACAAATGGTAAACATAAATAAATATAGTTGTATAAATAAATAAGTGAGCTATATATTGTTTAAATAAATAATCTTAGTGTTTAAGTATCTTATAATATTCTTACTTAATTAGTGTTTAATATTTGTTTAATCGGAAGTATTAGCTAAATTTATCATCTTTTAATTATCTTTTAATATATATTTATCGTTATAATAAACTTTTATTCTAATTAATAATAATTGTCTAATATTTACACTTCATCCAAATAAATAAAAACGTTATAATATTTTAAAATTCGAGAAAATTTTAAATTCAGATATAAAACACAAAATTGTGTAATTGAATATCCAATTACTGGGAATTTGTGGATGAAAACTAGATGTCTATTTTATTTTGGACTTGACTTCAGGAAGAAAAGTATAAAAAGCGTGAGTGTTTACACAACGGCAAAAGTCATCTTTTGAAAATCAAAGTCGTCACAGTACTTCTTTGCTATACGTGTAAACATAGTCCATATAACCTCAAACACGTTATTATTTTATATAGGTAATATTTCGGACATTTATCATTTTATTATTATATCGCTATATAATCTACACCTTGTTTAACCTATTACTCATTGCGCAAGGTAGAGCTTCTGTTTCCGTGTCAGCGATTGACTAATTCAGTCACAGATTTGCAATGTAAAATGTACACGTGTCCAACCAATAGTTTGATAACTAAAGATATATTTATGCAGTCTACTTTTTATTTTACTTTTTCTTTAAATGTAAATAGATAAATATATCTCGTTAAAACGGACAAGAATGTAATAATTTGTGCATACAAAAATATTATTACATATTAAGTAAATGTATTAACCAGTTTCATTTAATACAGACGCTATACTTTTCCAAGCATTCTTTTTGTCCACTTTATCCTTGAATAAAATATAAAATATCTGTTTTATCATATAAGTAGGAAATTGAATTAAATCTAATAATAAACAATCTTGTTCTTTTATTGTTTTTCGTTTGCATAACCTAAAACCTACACACAAAAACAAATACACAACTGACGTTTGTGAAGTGGAGTTCATGGGCAGTTGTGAAATTCTTTTACTTTACCGGTCTTAAGTTGAAAGTTGGTCAACTTAAGATCTTAAAGTAAAATTAAAAGTGTGCACATAAAGCAGTACATATATTAACACACATTTAGCTTTTATAATGTTAAAAGAAAAAGTAAAATAAAAAGTAGGCTACATAACTCCATCTTAAGAGAGTAACTTTGGGGTTCGAGTATTTGTTATATTTCTAAAAATATTAATTATCACTAGTAAGTTTGTTTTTATATTATGGTGGCCGAGCGGATTTTCCAAAAATATTTTAAAAAAATAATTTGTCATTTATGCAGAGTTGCACCACTGACACTTAAAATTTAAACTAGGTTTTATTCAGTTAGTCAAATAAATTGATCTTAATTTCTATTGAATAATTTTTTAATTACTATGTAAAATATAATTGACTAACTGAATAAAACCAAGTTTAAATTTTAAGTGTTAGTGGTGTAACTGGGCATTAATATTTTAAAGGTACTCCTGAACTAGCAATGATAGAGACTGCATCTGGCTATCTATCTTAATATGATAGATATTTATTGGTTCATTATCTCTTTGTGCCATACCTGGTCGCTTGTAATTAGAGAATACCATCGTAACAAATTTCACCTAGTAGCATTCTCTGATAAGGAGTAATGATAAACTAAGGTGCCGGGAAGTATTTCTAGTCAGGGAAGGCTGCCATTCCTGTCAAATGCATACAATGGACAATGATATATGCTCCCCTGCGCTGCTTCCGTGTTCATCCGGAGCGACGCAGACGGAACCGCAAAGTCGATGAGAGCGCTGTGCTCACGTGTCATCATACTGACATGCACAAATGCGCAATGTGAAATGCGAATTAACAAACATTTAAAAAAAAACTACTTTGAATTTTAGTTTATTAATAGTTGTTTACATTACGTTCGGTAGCGTTAGGTAAATTTGATGACAGTGAATTCCAACTAGTCAATCGTAAAAATAATAAAAAAAATAAATCGAATATAGTTTATGGTAAAGCAGATGCAGAAAATGCCACAATGAAAGGATTACCAAAATTAGCCTGGTTCTATGTAGGTAGAGTTGATCCAAACATAAACGAAACTGATATAAAAACATTTGTGGAAAGTAAATTGCAACCGACTCATACTAAAGTAACTAAAATTTCTAAGAGTACGAATTCTGCGTCTTTCAAATTAGGAATTGACTTCCAGTTAATGGAAAAAGTATATGACAACACGTTTTGGCCTAGTGGAATTATAGTTAAACGCTTCCGTTTTTTTCCCAACAGACAGTTAGAAACGGACCAACGTTAACTGCCTACAAGGACTCTACAACTACTGTCGAAGAAGAAAAATACATTATACCATTTATTATATTACATCTAAATATTCAATCTTTAAATAATAGCATTGAACACATCATAATATTAACAGATAAATATCCTCATCTAAACATCATATGCCGTAATGAACATTGGCTTAAAGTAGATGATCTACTTACAGTTAAACAAAAAAAAATTAAATTAGCGTCATATTTTTGCAGAACTAATATGCAACATGGTGGAGTATGTATTTTCATAAAAAATAATCTACAGTCTTCAATTCTACATAATATAAATAATTTATTCACAGAACAAATATATGAAATATCAGCTATCAAAATAAAAGAATTAAAATTGATTGTAATAACAATATACACTTGCGACAAAAATAACTTTGAGGTATTTCTTGGCTAAATTAAACACAACTTTAAATTTATTAGAAACTTTTAATAACTACAGAATTATTATCACAGGAGACTTCAACATTGAAATGCTCATTAATAACAACAAATCGAGGGCCTTAACTGATGTTTTGCTAACAAATAATCTCAAACAAAGAGTTTTTGAACACACAAGACAAGATAGCTGCATAGACAACATATTTAGTGACATAATTGAATATACCACTGTAGTTAAGGATGTTCACTTCTCGGACCATAAGGCAATATTTTTTGAAGTAAAATTCAATACACCAAATTTAAATAAACCTAGGACAGTATATTCTCGTATATACAGTGAAGAAAATATCAACTACTTCTTGTACTTATTACAAAAAGAAAATTGGTTAGACATATATTCTACTAATGATCCCAATGAAAAATGTGAAATATTTATGAATTATTTAATTTACTATTTTGAAACTGCTTTTCCGAAAGTAAAATCCAAACCGCAAAAAAACAAAACAAATTATCTTAGAAATACACAATTACTTCAAGCTGAAGAAATTTTAATGCTATTACATACAGTATGGAAATCAACTAATAATGATCGCATAAAAGAATTATACAAAACTAAAAAACTCGAGTACAATAATTTAATAAAAACAGCTAAAGAATCGAACTATATAAATAAAATTACCCAATCATTAAATAAATCTAAAGCTATCTGGGAAAATATAAACAATGAAGTAAACTTGCCTAAAAATAAGAAAACCAATACGCCATCTATTGACTCTCAAATATTTAATGAACACTTTACTTCCGTTGCGAAAAAAATAAAAACTATGATACCCGAAACCTATTTATCATACCTAGAACTAATTAAAAACAAAAGTATTAACGAACCGACAAATGCAATATTTCTTACTCCTATAACGTATATGGAAATTTATGATCTCATCCAAAATATGAAATCAAAACACTCCGAAGATGTAGATGGACTCACCACTTTTATAATTAAAATAGCCTCAGGTTTTCTAAGTGTTCCTCTTGCTGACATCATAAATGCATGTATGGTTGAAGGCATTTTTCCCGACAGATGGAAAATATCTAAGATAATTCCAGTGTACAAATCAGGTGATCCTTCCGATGTCAATAATTACAGACCAATTGCAATACTTCCAGCAATATCAAAAATTCTGGAAAAAGTTATTCATAAGCAACTTTACAATTACTTAGAAAGATTTTCATTATTATCAGACGTCCAATATGGATTCAGAAAGAATCGGAGTACCATTGATGCGTTACTAAAATTAATTAATTTAATAACAGAAGGAAATGAAGATCGCATCTTAACAAATATTTCATTCATTGATCTTAGTAAAGCATTTGACTGTGTCTCGCCTGATATATTAATAACTAAACTGCACAATTTCGGAATTAAAGGCAATGCTTGTGATCTTATTCGATCCTACTTAACAAATCGAAAGCAGTTAGTCAAAATAAATCATTCAACTAGTGGCATCATAGGGATTCAACAAGGAGTACCACAAGGATCAGTATTAGGGCCTCTCCTATTTCTACTATATATTGATGATCTACCTGACAACATCACAGCTCATACAATTTTATTTGCCGACGATACCACTATTGCCGTCCAAGGGAAACTTATTGCTGACGTAACTACGAAATCTAATGAAGCTCTTCAACAAGCGAATAACTGGTTCAGTGCTAATGAAATGTTTTTTAATAACTCTAAAACTAAACACGTAATGTTTACTAGTAATAGAAACTTAATAAGAAGTGATACCTGCAAAGTATTGGGACTTTATCTAGATCCCGGTTTAATGTGGTCACCCCATATTGAGCAACTGTGCACTAAACTTGCTAAAGCGATTTATGTGATCAGAAGAACTCGATACAATATGGGTCAACAAGCTGCAACATTAGTGTACTATGCAATATTCCATTCTGTGTTAACTTATGGTGTCTTATTATGGTGCAATACAAGTGATAATAACTTAAATAAATAATCTTCAAAAGCGCGTGGTAAAAGCAATAGTGAAATGTAATATAAATGAACACTCTAAACCAATATTTGAAAATCTTAAAATTATGTCCCTACATTCAGTTATACTATTTACTAATTTATGCTTCATAAAAAAAAAACTTTCAGGACTTCCTGCTTAACTCCAATAACCATCTGTACAACACGCGAAATAAAAACAATATAGTGTCAACAAAAAGCAGACTCAATTTTAAATCACCGTACCAGTGTGCCCCAAAATTATATAATCTGTTACCCAATGAGCTCAAACAGCTACCCTATCCAAAATATAAATTAAAGTAGCATAAATTCTTCAGAACACACTGTTTTTATTCTGTAAATGACTTTATGTGTAATGCAGAGATATTGTCTGATTTTTTACAAAATGACGTATTTTAACCTTTAACTTTTAAGTATTTTATATTCTATTGAATGTTGTGTATACTATGTTTTATAAATGTATGTTTATGTATTAGATATGATATTTACTTTGTATGTCAAATGTTATTATTTTTAATTAATGTCAACCGTAATGTTGTTAAATTTTATTGAAATGTTTGATCTATTTGATTATAATATAATGTCTTGACATGCCATGTATCTTCACTGTACATTGTGGCTAATAAACATTATTATTATTATTATTATTATTATTATTATTATTATTATTATTATTATTATTTTACAACATTCAATAATATTTATCATTTGAAAATCTCGAGAATTATTATATGCTAACAGACGCACTCTTTATTATTACAAAATAATTTTATATATTACCGGTCTCTCAAAACTTAACCCTCACCTGTTATGGTGGATTTTAGGTGACACTTTTTATTTATTTGCTTAAATGTTTTTGGGTAATATAGTATGTTTAAATGTTACTTATAAATGGAGGATACACAGGCACACACACAGGCACACACAGGCACACACAGGCACACACAGATACACACAGATACACACAGACACACACACACACACACACACACACACACACACACACACACACACACACACACACACACACACGCATACACACACACACACACACACACGCACGCACTACAAGTTTATTGAAAAATTTTCTTTAATATAAGTATTTACATAAATTTTCGATAAATAATATTTAGATGATTTTTTTCTTGTAACTACTACTTCCGGTTGTTCAATTGTTACCAAAACTTAATCAAATCTTCCCATTATTGTTAGATTGAGGAATCCGTTGTTAAAAATGTCTTAACACACACACACACACACACACTCAGACACACACAAACACAGACACGCACAGACACAAACAGGCACACACAGACACACACAGGCACACACAGACACACACACAGGCACACACAGACACACACAGGCACACACAGACACACACAGGCACACACAGACACACACAGGCACACACAGACACACACAGAACACACACACCCACACCCGCACACGCCCACGCACTCACACTCACACACTCACACACTCACACACTCACACACTCACACACACACACACACTCACACACACACACACACACACACTCACACTCACACACACGCGCACGCACGTACGCACGCACGCCCGCACGCCCGCACGCACGCACACACACACACACGCACACACGCACACACTCACACACGCACGCATGCACGCACCCACGCACGCACGCACGCACGCACGCAATGAATAAAGGTGGCTTTAGACGATCAAATATTTACTTATTTTTAATATAATGTATATTATTTGTAAGGTAACAAAAATTACGGTATTTGATATCCATTGAGCTCCATGAAAACTGTCTGACACATATAATAGTAAATAATGAATTTTATTTTTAGTGATGTGTTATTATAGACGAATATTTTTCTGTGAAATACATTTCCTTTATATCTTATTTTACTGCAAGTGCATTCAATAATTTGGTAATATTAGCGATTGAAATATAAAACCAGATACGACTATATTTACCACACTCGTTAAAAACTCGTATGGATGGAACTATCGAGGATAAAATCTTCACAAATATAACTGTATTACTTTTTCCTTTCATATCTTTATATTTTTATTTTAAAACAAATATTACATTTATTTCTATTCCTTTCTCGCATATGTACTATGTAGGTATATCTTCTGTTTCTCTGAATGAATTAAACTAATCTATTTGACACACCTCAACTAATTAAATGCTGTACTATACAAATGCCAATTTTATGAAGTTTATATTTTTAAACCCTGGTTTTTAAAGGACAGAATAAATTTACAAATTCTAATTTATCAATCACATACGAGTACATACACATATTCATGTCATTTACCTCAATAACGATACTGATATATTTCTTTTAATTTCAGGTATGGGACCGTACTTATCACGTTATCACTATGTAGTACATAGTAAACAGCTTGTAAGTAAGTAAACTATTTTAGTCGTATTAATTAAAGTAGGTACAATACGTGTCTTAATGATACAAACATTAATTAAAAAACATTTTTAAAAAATTAAAAAGTAGCTTTTTACTCTGTTTACTGTTACTATTTAAAATTTTACTTATAGTGAAAGGCAATAATTACTCGTATTTGTTATTGTTATTAAAATATACAGGATGTTTTACAACTTAAGCGTCAAATGTTACCGGATTATATAATTTGGTAAACTAATTCTATTATAAAATTATTTCTTTCGCAGTTCAGTTTAATTGAACAACTAGAATATAATACTTCATTTAGAAACGTAACCATTTCTATATTTCTCATATATCAATCAATTACAATAAAAATCTAATATTTTAATTTGTTTTCAAGCAGTAGGTATGTAATGTAATCTCGTAGCTCGCAGTGACGTCACTCTAATCATGTTCCGTGCGTTCGATTCCCGTCGGCCGCCAATGTGTGATTTGTCGTAAAAAATAAATACAGCTACTGGTATTTATCACACTCGAATGCTATAAGGTGGTCTCTTATACATCTTAAATAAATGTAGCAATGGCTGAAATCCAACCGCCAGTATGGCAGTGGTAAAACACTGCAGCTCGGTGAGTCCGGTTGGAGGGTAAACGCCGACAGCTGTATACAAGCTCTAAATAGAGGTATATAATGTAAGTTTAATCATATTAGTTACGTTTCTTTAAGCCTGCTCCTACCACCTCTAGCTAAAGCCACAGTAATTAGTGCTATATAACAAATGGTTATGTTGTAAAATTGTTCTTGTCACATAAATCTAACTGGAAGTTAAAACGGACGTAGACGAGTTCGACCATTTCAATTAAAAACAGCAATAGACACCTTTACCTAACGCACAGAAGCATAACGGCTCATATTATTTGTTTACGGCTATCTATGGGTTTCGTGGACGAACACTTATACACCGGTTAAAACTGTTGTTCGCATCGCTTCTAACATTCAGTTTAATTCTTAACTAATGGTTAATAAACAATCACTTTAACTAGAGATGGTAGGATCGGGCCTTAAATAAGTAAAGGAAACCTGAGGTACAAAAAATATTCATATCAAATAAACTTCGAGAAAATTCTTTTGTAATAGAATCAGTAGGTGGTATATTAAATGGGGTCCTGCACCATAACAAAAAATAATAAAATATACACTTTATACTTAAAGTATTACTCAATAAATAGCGGTTAATATGAAAAAATAGCTATTTGTGTATTAAGAGCGCAAAATGGGACATTGTTGATTGAGAGGTTGTTAACGCGCGACGCAGGAGAGCGGCATTCTCTCGAAATCGACAATGTCCATTTGTGCTCGAAACACACAGGATTTTTTCTACAGTCCTCCACCATAAAAAAATAATAAAATGTACACTTTGTACTTAAAGTACTACTCAACAGTTTTGCAATGAAGATAGGAACGTATTCAAATATGACTTCAAGATATTGTTTTAGCTTTCGGTTTTACAAAAAATTAATGCCAATTTTGTAATGAATATTATAAGTTTTGTAAAATTTATTTGTTTCAAGTACATTAAACAAGTGCAGTGGAAAAGTGGATGTCGGATTGAGAGCGTTCACGCCAAACTTTTGCAGGTGGCAGCATAACTGTTCACACAATTTATTTTATATTTTATTTAATTTTAATTTATCGTTACTTTCCATTCTTCTTGAGCTATAGCTTCAATCTAATCTAAGCATTTTAAACTTTCGTTTTCGTAAATAAATGCCATATTTTATTTTCACAGCAGTGCGGTATTTTGTTTGGTTATGTAATATACCGACAGAGCAGTTATATGTCAGATTGACTTGTGAAGGTGGTAAATATGTAACTATAGAGTCATTAGTTCCTGACTAAACGTTTCTATTAAGAATGTAGACAAGTGACATTTCTCAACATTGTATAGTTAGAAATTTGGACAGCGAGCGTCTTTCCTACTTTGTCGCGCATGAGCGACAATGTGACATTTTGCGTTGACAAAAGAGCGCAAATGGCTACTTTGTATATAGACTGTACTAAAAATAATTTTTTAATAATTACTTTGCGAGATAGTTGAGGTTTATTGTCAGTATCACTGTGTCCTCACATTAGTGCTACATTTTGCTGCATATCATAGATCTTGTGCCAGAGAAAGATATAGCAATAGGTGTCGCCGAGACGTCGTGTTGACATTAAAAATCAAATGCAGTTAAATTAAGAACAATTAAGACTTTTTAATACTAGGAATTGCTTCAAAATTAAAAGAACTTTTATTTAAAATGATAAAGAAATCAGAGTGCAGGATATTATATTATTATATTTCACGTTGCCGTTTGACGCATAAGTTTTGAAACAGCCTGTGACCCTATACTGTATATTCGTATTGGTACAACTGAAATTCATAATTAATATAATATGGGTTGGTACAAACTCGAAATTATGAACCATGAATTTGAGGATCAGTTATTTTAAAACTAAAATACTATAGGAAAACTAAAATAGATATCGAGTCATATTAATAGATTAACTGATTTAATTTTGGTAAAATAGACGTAATAATAACAATAACTATATAGGTAGCCTAAATGGGATATGTGACTAAATTTTAATTTTTACATACAGGCTGATCGGCGAAAATCCGGCACCAAAAATATTTCGTTTATTTGGAAAGATACAAAAAAAAAATGACAATAAGTAAAGTTCAACTACACTAAGGGGCTTAAGTTGATCGTAGTAAGAATTTTGTACCTCTTCCTGTTTTAGCGGAAATAGGTACAACCTTAAATCTAGCGTAGGGAATCAGTACTTATATATATATATATATATATATATATATATATATATATATATATATATATACGAGTATATATATATATATATATATATATATATATATATATATATATATATATATATATATATATATATAGACATTATAATATGTACATTCTGAAAAACATATCGAATCCCATTTCTATCAAAACCGGAAGTGCTACAAAATTCTTACTTCGATTATGTTAAGAGACCCTTTCTCTAGTTAAACTTTGCTTATTCACATTCTTTTGTATCTTTCATAATAAACAAAATATTCTTGGTGCCGAACTTTCGCCGATCAGCCTGTATATGATATTAGACAAAAAAATAAAATACCCGTATTTTTTAAATCGATTAATTATTTGTAGTTACGAAAAATAAATTATTAAAGTTTTGGAGAAGGGGTATCGTGACGTCATAGTGTTCTAAAGGCGACAGATAGTCTCATAACGGTATATGTAAATTCCCGCACAAGTACCGAACACACTCGCGTGTAGGTATTGCAAATAACTTTATTATTAGGAAATAATATTTAATTTTTAATGTGAAACTGTATTAGTTAATTTATATGTTGTATTGAAGGTAGCCAGAGAACATGTTCTCTTTTCGACTCTTTTTACCTTCCGTCACCATTAGGTATGGAAGGTATTATCTTTGGTCAAAAAATTCGGTGGTGAGTTTTTGATGAATAAGCACGTTTTAGGGTCCCTAGAATACGATTTTACTATTTTTACGAAGATGTCTGTATGTGTGTATGTATGTGTGTCTGTGTGTTTGTAAAAAATTTTCGTCTACGATAACTTCCATACTACAATTCTAAAAATTATAATTCTTTCGTATTTCTCTTTGTTACATACTTGTGAAGAGCTGATTAGATTTTGGTTAGAATTGGACAACCGGAAGTACTCTCATTAGAAGATTTTAACAGTTTTTCTTGAAGAAACTATGTTAAATATCATTTTTTCACATTTAATGTTATTATAAATATTAAAGAATATTTTATTCTCTATACGATTTGACTGCATTTTATACTTAATCTTAAATGGATATAAAGTTAAAAAATTATAAAGAAATTAAATTTCATAAAATAGCCATAGCTATGGAAACAACTACTATATTAAGAAAATTTTGTTTGAAAGATGTTTCAAGTGAAATTGACATAGTGTGTTTGTCTTATAATTTTACTGGAAATATAGGATCTTTTGCTATAAATTTTCTGCATGGAAATTGCATAAAATACATGCAACTGCCGGAAGGTAAAGTACAAGAAATATAATCTTTAGCAAAGAATTTTCTGTATGAAATTTGTACAAAATACATAGAACTGACGGAAGGTAATGTGCTGGCCACATCAGATTTTTTCATTGCTGGCGTGCAGTGTAATTAAAAATAATTACAAATAAAAAAATTATTTTGAGTGTTCCGTTTTTCCGTGTTACCATGTACATAAAATGCATACTAGCCCAAAATTCTGGATAGGTAGCTTAAACTTTTTTTTTGTTTAAAACGAAATATATGACTTATTATTATTCTGTAAGTAAAAATACAAAATAAAGAGGAATGTATTTATTTGTTATAAAAAAAGTTCTCTTTTTCTAATTGTACTATATGGCCATTCTAGTTGTATTGAAATTCCATTACGGTCACATACCTCATTTAGAATTTTATAGCACGTCATCATTTCTTGAAAATTTTCCCGTGATTTGTTGTCTTTAGTGGTTCTTATTAATCTTATTGGAACAGAAGTCTTCGTTTGCGACGAGCGACAATGGCGACAGGGGACGCCACAATTCAAAGTGTCACTAGCAAGCTTTGATGCTGGCGAGACTAAAGCGAACGCTTGTTTTGTACATGTACGAAATAAACCGCCATTGTTGGGCACGTGTAAATTAATCTACTGTGCCCGTGTTGTTAGATTCATTTATCAACTTGGCGTACATGTATTGTATTGGGTATTAGTAAAGGTGAGCCCAAATAAATTGATTATTTGACCCATGGTTTCATTAATAATTAAAACATGTGCACTATATTATATTTTAAATTATAGATTGAATGTGAGGGAAAATCTCCCGTTTTCCATGTTTTACTCATAAAGATATTAATTAGAATATCAATGTTTCAAAAGATCTATTTTCTTATGAACCTGCAAAATATTTTTGAGGTTCGTTAAAAAAGGGCACTATTTATGGTAAAATAGGTTCACATAGAGTTTATTTTTCAAATAATAAAAGCGTGAAAACAGTTTTTTACGCAAACGGATTTAAAAATGACACATTGACACTTTTTGCACGCGTTTTTATTGTAAACCTGAAAAATCTGATGTGGACACCACACGACTTCCTTGTACGGAAGACCAACATGAAGTATAGACCCAATTATATATTTGATGTAATTTGACATTAACATTATTTTTTTTGTTATTTTTGTCCTAATCCATAGCAAGCTTTATTACAAAAACTAAGAAGTATATAATTTTAAATTTAAATATCTCGCTTATACAAAGCGCTAATTTAATAATACTTGATGTGCTAGATGCAGAATTTAATTCTGTAATACTCTTATTTGAAGTATTTATTTCTAAAACCAAAATAAAACCATTTTATTCAAGAAATACTGTTAACAACTTGAGCTAATATATCACCTCCGGTTAGCCTACTTTAATCAAAATCTACTATTTTATTCCCATTGACATAAAAGTCTTACATACCAAATTTGAAAAGATTTGGATTATATTTTAAAATAGTTTTTCATTAAAATCTATTGTATGCTTCGAGTAAAGTACTACTTCTGGAAATTATGTAGATATTATAGCACTCCTAAATATAAAATTTCAACTTTCTACGGCTTACCGTTTTTGAGTTATGCGAGGTATGTACGTACAAACGTCACAACGAAATTAGTCAAAATGAATTCAGGGATGGTCAAAATAGATATTTCCGTTGAATTCTGAATTTTTCGCGATTAAAATACATATTTCCTTACATGTACAAGGAAGTAAAAAATTATATGCAACTAGATTAAAAGTGTCTTACACATCACTCATAGGATTTGATGCACTCGCCAAAATATGACTCTACTTTTTAATCATGTTGTAGAAATGTCTATGTCTTGAAAAATGAAATGAGATATAAAAAGCAAAACAAAAATAATGTAAGGTTTTTTATTTGCAAACTTGAAACTTTTTAAGAACAAGATAAAATAAAAAATGTACCGTCCGAATTTTAGATAAATTTTAAAACATAATTTACGGAATTTGGCCATACGTTGACTTTGTTTTATTTCTTCTTTATTTTAATATGTTTATCAAACATTTTGTATCCTTTTGCACCTTTTATATGTTGCTCTTCTTGGTGGGGGATCATCTAAAAATTTGCTTAATGAGGAATATTCAATTTAATTATTATTAATCAGTAAATTATGTAAATTTTGTCGCTAATTGACAAATAGAAGTGGATCTTTACTTGAAACTCAAAAATACAAATATCTCCTTAAACATTAGTTTTAGGACATTCTGGTTCTATAGGGGAGACCGGTGTCAATTGTAACAGGTGCCAAATGTAACAAGAGTAGGTAACAGGGCCATCTTTTCGAAGTAGATTAAAACGCGCTTACAGAGTGAAGCAGAAAAAGTCATAGCTTTTTGTTATTTAGTGTAATTACATACGCGCAAATACGGCGTCTGTTTCTGACGAATGTCTGTAAATCGACAAAAAAGTAAATACAGCTAGTGACACACATTGTTTCTAAAACACTATAAGTGCTCTGCTCGGAAATATTTCAAGTTAAGGATCAGTTTGTGAGTTATATCTGCTTTTATTTTTCATTAAAAAACATTTCGAATTATTACCTAATAAATACAAAAAAGCAAATAATATCTTTATAAGTTAAGCGGTGTCAGTTGTAACACATGCCACGGTGTCGATTGTAACGTGTTTAATAATTAAGTACAGTACTGATCATGATAAAAATTACAAGAAAAAACCACTGCTATCGAAAACATAAAAGAAGAAGAGCAAAAAAAACTAAAAATAGTTCCGAAAGTAACAGTCGCAGATTACTCTTCAGATGGCTCCGATGGGGAAACTCTCTGATATGTATTGGCCCATATTTTTTGAGCACAGGAGACTGGTTGCAGTGGCGAAAATGTAAAATCTGGACACAGGGTAAGTTAAATTGTACAAAGAAAGATTTATTTTGATGTTTACCTAAACTGCAATTTGGTCAAAATGGTCCATATCACCAACAGAATATATATTTTGTTTACTTTTAGTTGTCATCTGAATTTTGTATTTTCTGAGGTAATAAATAAATGTTTATTTTTTCAATAATTTCTTCTTTTATCTGTTATTTTACCCTATTACAACACTGTTAAAATTTGTTACAATTGACACTGGCCCTGTTACTATTGACACCAGTTAAGTGTTACTTGTAACATTTATAATGCCTAACTAAAAATCCTTATACTTTTATATTTGTCACATTTTCAAAAATTTAAAATTCAAAATATTGTTCACTAAGGTGGGTAGGTTCTCATATAGGTAATTTCAAAATTTCTAAAAGTAACGTGACGGGCGTGGACCGGGCCGACATGGTTTTTTTACTCAATAAAACATTATAATAAAGAAAAATTCGCGTGAAAGTGATGTACAAACTATAAAAAAATACATTTTTGTGGAGAACAAATCGTCACATGACTTGTCACAGGTTTTATTCCAGTTAATGCCGAGAACCGCGGCAAAGTGTCAGGTAATAATGATTCATCTCTCATTTCATATTCTTAGCAGCCTATTCTGTAACTCAACCGTTAATTTTTAATTTAACTAATGTGGAGCAGTGAATCACAGATGCTTCCTTTTTAAATTTGCCGCTTTAGTCGCCATTAGCCAAAATAAAACAAGTGATTTAATTCCGGTGTTGCTCATCCCCACGAAAATTTTCGAAAGGATGATTATTTTCAATGAAATTTTAGTTTTCCAAATACGATTATAATTTACCGCTTATTAATACTGATAAATATTATTTTTAAAGAAAATGTAGATTTGCGTAATAATGCATATTATGCAGATGGCTAACCGCATTTTTTTTTATAAATAGTGTAAACACGTGTTCTTCAAAAGTTTAGTTGCGAGTAAGACAATAAGTTATTGTGATAATGTTGGTACATTATAATAAATTTACTAATTATTACTATAATTACTTATTATTAATTAATAAATAAAATAGCACGTAACGACTTTATGGAAAAAATTAAACCAAAATTTCAAATTTGACATTAAAGACTCATATTTATAGGAAAAATTGATTAGTAGCTTTGGCTAGCGCGATTTAAATAATTTTTGTACTGAGAAATTATGTAAAATGATCGGGTCTGGTCGGGCTGGGCCGGACCGGGCTTTTAGATGAACGGGCCTGGCCGGATCAAGCTTTTTAAAATATGCGGGCCTGGCCGGACCGGGCTTTGTAAATGAACGGCCTGGGCGGACCGGGCTTTTTAAACGAATGGGCCTGACCGGGCCGGGCTCATTATGTAAACGGGCCTGGCCGGATCGGGCTCTTAAAGTGAACGGACCGGGTCGGGCCGGACTTCATATTTATCTTGAAAAAGTCGTGCCGTGTCGGGCCGGGCTTTTTAAATGAGTAGGCTGAGTCGGGTCGTGCTTTATATTTATTTAAAAAAAATCGGCTTAATCTGGCCGGGCGTAAAAGTTACCGGGCTTCGGGTGGGTCGATCCTCAAAATTTTGGCCCGTGCATTGCTCTAATACTTATAAGAAGAATATTTTCGAAGTGCAATAAGTCTATTATTACTATATGTCAGATAGAGATGGTGTTACACTTGCTTTATGATTTCTTTTGCTTCTACAAAAGTTTATATTTTATAATTACTTCATTCCCTTTCAAACATATAGGTACTTCTATTGAAATATATTTTACCAAAGCGCAGCAAGTCCACTCATTTGTACTGTTCAAATTTCCATGTCTGCAGTTTCGTTTCAAATTGTCACATATTTACATATCGCTACAAAACGTTTTGTCCTAAGTCCTAACTATGTAGTAATTTGGAGTTCGATCTGCTTACTTTATATCGATTATTTCATTGTAAGAAATAAATTCTATTAATGATGTTAGTGAAACAGTATATAATATGGTATTTCAAATTCTGGATTGGTTACTTACAAACAACTAAGGAAGCTGAAAGAAATATCCCGAACAAGAAGAAATCTGTGATTGTGTTCAGGAAGAACTACAGCTAAAAATCTTTAGTAATAAATTTGTTTCATAACGTTTCATTGCCAAACAAGTCCGAGAAAACTTCATAAAAATTTCGAAACCTTGATTTATAAAAAAAGAAACTGTTTTACACCTATTTAAAAATTAGACTCCCAAAGAACAATTATTCCACCAAAGGAAGGCGAACTCAGTTACTCAGTTCTAACAAAAAAATTTAAAAACTACGGTACCCTACCATTCTCACCTGTTAGTATACTTACCTGGAGAATTATATCAAAAAACGTAGTACTTATTGTACTTTGAAAATGAATTCTTCATACATATTATTGATTTAGAGATATAAGTTCCGGTTTTTACAAATCTTGCATTCTATGCTTTCAAGAAATATAAAATATGTCATAGTAAATTTAAATTAATAATGAAAACATATAGTGTGATCACGCGAGATTGAACTGACTAGCAACAAATATCTCCTAGGTGAGGTAGCGATTATCTTAAACAAGAAAATTTACTATACTATGTAGCGTTTCTTGATGTATATAACATATACTCGCTACCATACGTCTTATGTAAGATATAAATGCTGTAGATGTAAATGTTTAATAGGCAAATATATTTGAAGACCAAAAGGATTGACCTGTATATTTAATATAATTCATATAACAACTGAACGTATAATATATCGGTTGGTTGGTAACATGGCGAGCTACTTGATAAAATCGCCACAAATATGGGAAATAAGATTTGAAATTTCAAATGGAATAAACAAAAAGCAATAAAATCTCACATACCTACTGGAATTTTGTCATAATGTACAAATTGTTTCCCACCATTGTAAAGAAAATTGCGTGTACTTGTCTAATAGGTACCTACGAATATAATACGAGTATGTTCCATTGGAAATTTCAAAGTTGGTATCACATGTTCCAGAATCGGACGTAATAAAATGCTTCAGGATACGACTTTTTATTGCACATATTATTTTCTTATCTAAAGATAATCGCTATCTCTCTATTAACGGAGAAATTCGCTGGTTTATTTTCGCGTGATCACCGTGTATATCAAGTATTTGTGTTAATTAATTGAATGCTCGTATATCATAGATATGTAAATCCGAGTAATTGGATTCTCGTTAAATGTTTTGAAACATGGTTGTTTGGCTGTTAGAAATATTATTGAGAATCCTAACGATGTAATATATTACAAACTCTTTGTACTTATTTAACTTGCAAATGAATGAAAAACAAAAATAGTCCTGTAACATAAACCCTACAGTGTATGTACAAAGCTTACGTAAAAATATGTATTCTTAAATTATATGCAAGCACACGTTCGGCTATAATCGTCAATGCGAGTTTACCCGAACGAACCTGACACATATCTGTTACATGCGAAAAACTTTTTCACGTGACGATTTCCCACGGCTTCCATTTTCAAACAAACAACCAGACGCGCTACAGGCGAAGAAAAACTGTTTCATCGTGAATACAGAAATGCCTTACGTTAACCTATATCAAGTAGGTTAAGTGCACCTCTGTATCGCGTAATGTACATAGATGGCTCTGCCACCTCTCACTAAGAACGTACACTTTTATTTACATTACGTAAACTCGAATACATGAACTGATTTTCTTCGATGTGTATTTTGTACTAAACTCGTAAAGCCAACTCTAATTTACAAATTTATGCTCCCTACCCTAAATTAATATTGCTTTTTTGTGGTTATGGATACCGCTAAATAGCACTGAAATTTTCCCCTTTTTATGTTTTTATTGTTTCATTAATGCAATAATACTTAAAAAATATAGCTAACCTTTGTAACATAATTAAGTCATATTTTGTATATATCTTGATAAAATTTGGGGCTGCATTATTTTTATTATATCTAAAAGGATTCTTATTTTCGTATTTTTTAGGTAAATAAAAATTTAAGTAGATAATGAAATTTTACTGCCAAAGAAAATCATCACGTCGCATATTTAGAGCATTGAGGTTCTTCGTATTGCAGATGTGACGTACCTAGGTTTGAATCTACCGACCGGCATTGGTAAAGTCGTAAAGTCAATGGGTCAACTGAAATTTACAAAAAATTTACAAAAGAAAAACATCTTTAGTGCTTAGTTTTTTAAAGAACTAGTTTTCTCATTTTTGTCAATCAAAAAGAGAAAATTAAATGAAAAACATTTAAAAAAGATTTCTTCCACAACTGCCATAAAAAGTTGAAGTTTGTGCCTTGATATCAGTAGATATGAGAAATATGACAATAACAACGTGTATAACTTGGACGAATATTTATCAATCTGACCTAATATAATATTTACTTGCATTTGTATGACAATTTTCATATGTATTACTGTACATCACGAAAAATAAAGTATTATTATTATTATTATTATTATTATTATTATTATTATTATTATTATTATTATTATTATTATTTCACACCTGTGCATGTGCATATGATTTCATACACTGTGCATATTATTTCGTGCGCTCTGCACATTATTGCGCGCACAATGTCGCGGACACTTCTAAAATGAGATATACGGAAAACGAGCAAAAACTTACATTTCAAATTGTAAAAATGTTTTTAATATTAAAAAATGTGTAGAATTTAATAATTTTTTTTATAAAAATTCAAAATAAAATGTCAAAATTTATAGGACAATAATTCAACTGTTGCCTGTTGTATTGATAAGATGGTAATACAGGTTATTTTTTCTAAAAATAGTTTTCTAAATATCAAATGTAGCTGTAGAAAATAGCTATTTGTGTATTAAGAGCACAAAATGAGACATTTTCGATTCAGAGGTTGTTGACGCGCGACACAGGAGCGCGGCATTCTCTCGAAATCGACAATGTCCATTTGCGCTCTAAACACACAGGATTTTTTCTACAGTCCTCCACTATAACAAAAAATAATAAAATGTACACTTTGTACTTACAGTAATACTCAATAGTTTTTCAGTGAAGATAGGAACGTATTCAAATATGACTTCAAGATATTGTTTTGGTTTTCGTTTTTACAAAAAATTAATGCCAATTTTGTAATGAATATTATAAGTTTTATATAATTTATTTGTTTCAAGTACATTAAACTAGTGCAGTGGAAAAGTGGATGTCCACTGGGAGTGTTAACGCCAAACTTTTGCAGATGGCAGCACAACTGTTCACACAATTTATTTTATATTTAATTTTAATTTATCGTTACTTTCCATTGTTCTTGAGCTATAGCTTCAATCTAATCTAAGCATTTTATACTTTCGGTTTTGTAAATAAATGCCATATTTTATTTTCCCAGCAGTGCGGCATTTTGTTTGGTTATGCAATATACCGACAGAGCAATTATGTCAGATTCACTTGTGAAGGTGGTATATGTGTAACTACAGACATTAGTTCCTGACTAAACGTTTCTAGTAAGAATGTAGACAAGTGACATTTCTCAACATTGTATAGTTAGAAATTTGGACAGCGAGCGTTTTTCCTACTTTGTCGCGCATGAGCGGCAAAGTGACATTTTGTGTTGACAAAAGAGAGCGCATTTAGCTACTTTGTATATAAACTGTAGAAAAAATATTGTGTGCACGCTAAACATATACAGGTTGGTGACTCAAACACCGAAACATACTACTTTAACATGTAAAATCATACTTTCGTAAATTCCTGATTCCCTAATTATTTTAGGCAATAAAGCTGCAAATAAAAGTTGTAGAGTATAAAATTTTACATCTGAATCAATAAAATTAATATTACATGCTTTATGTATGATAATGTTGAAAATAGCCGTAAATACAGCGATGACCATAGAATTCAACAAAACAATTAGTGAATATAATGACTTATCTGTCAAGTTAGATTAATTTTGTTTTTCTTTGTATGTGTTTTCAAGGGAATAATTATGTATTTAAATTAATAGATAATTATTTCCTTGTACAGAAATTGTAAATAATACTTAATAAAAATAAATAAACCTAACGTGACAGATAGAACGATGAACGATAAACATCTGTTATTTTTTTTATTTTTTATTAAATTCCATATGGCGAATATTTTATAATAATTTGTTATATTGTTGTTGTTTTTTGTCTTGACGAATATTCAACAGGATGCAAAACGTCGGCTTTTGACTGATTAAAATTTATATATTGTTTGCATTCCTATTTATTCTTATATCTATACTTATAACTAATACTTATGTACGTATTTTGATAGAAATTTAATAAAAAAAGAAATGGTGGGAGGTATGTGAATAATAAGTCACTTGAAAGAACTATTTTTGATTCAGTGTTAGATATCATAATATAATTTGTACTATAATTAGTTATTAATATGTTCAATTTTGTTTCTGTTGAGGTAGTAAAAAGAAGCATAAAATGTTATTACATAAAAATAATCCATTACACCAAGTTCTACTATGAAACTAACAAACAAGGTATTATTTTAATATAAGTACAACATGTATACAACACGATAAAATCAGTCAGTGTAACAACGTTATCACAACCTCATTAGCACTCATTAAAATTCTATACATGAAAAGATTTGTAATAAAGGCATAACGAACACATCTGCTGTCTCCGCGAACGTTGAAATACATGCAACTCTGGCATAAAGACACAAACAAGTACAATGAAAATGTAATGAAAAATTCATGTAGCATTCACAGTGCGCATAGATACGCGATACGAGCGCTGGAACGAGGAGCGACGCAAGTTCAGCGCGGTGGTGAGCGTGTAATCCCACCCCACACACACACACGAGATAGGGATTTGCCAGTCTGTCAGACATTGGGTTCACATAACAATTATTTTTATCTCCTGTGAATCCAAACACTATTGTAGCTATGAAGAAATTCTGACCCGCCACAAACGGAACCAGTATTACTTTTCAAATAGAATTGCGCTCCATGTTATTTTCTTCACTAGTTGCTACAACATGTGGACTTTTATTACAAATACATTATTGATGTCTGTCTCCAATAAACTTAATACAAGTTTGATTCCACATAAAACTGAATGTTTATTGAGCTAATAAATTTCAAATTTACATTTTTATTTTTCTCTTTTATTATTTTATATACAAATTAAATGCATTATTTATTTCCAATAAATATCAAATATGTTTTCCAAAATGAATTTATAGGCTAGGTTTCTTCTTAACAATATAGGTACTCGTATTTCTTGATTCTGACGATCACATTTTCAGAAAGTAAAAAGTATACGAACTTTATTCCAAATCACTTGGTATTAGTGATGTGCAAATTTCGGAAAGTTATATTTTTGAAAGTTTCACTGAAAATTTTATTGAAAGTTTTAAAAAATGTTTCACAATGAATTTTTTTTTAAATTTTATTTATTATACACACTTTTTTATACATTTTTACCTCTCGCTAAGAGAGGCATTGTATTCATGCTAAAAATCGCATATCCAGATTTTTATTGAATAAGCACGTTTTAAGGTCCCTAGAATCCGATTATAACATTTTTACGATGATGTCCGTATGTATGTATGTGTGTGTGTGTGTGTGTGTGTGTGTGTGTGTGTGTGTGTGTGTGTGTGTGTGTGCGTGCGTGCGTGCGTGCGTGTGTGTGTATGTTGGATTCACTATATCTCAAATACTATAAGACTTAAGACATTTTTAACTACGGATTCCTCAATCTAACAATAATGGGAAGAGTCGAGTCAGTTTTGGTAACAATTAGACAACCGGAAGTAACAAGAAAAAAAATCATCTAAATATTATTTATCGAAAATTTATGTAAATACTTATATTAAAGAACGTTAAATTCTTTATTCGATAAATATAAACTCATTATTATATCTTCTATAGATTTAGAGATAAAGAAAGGCATATAAAATAATTTGATGTAAAAAATCTCAGATCAAACTACTACAAGGCAAGAAATTCAAATGTTTGTAATTGACACATAAATGTCACTGTCAAAAATATTTGTATGCCTCTGTCAAAAATATTTGTACATTATTATGAAGATTATGAAAATAAAAAAAAATCAACAACGCAAAAGAATATAAAAGGAATTTGCGAAAAAATTACGAATATAAAGAAAAAGAAAAGGAAAGTAGAAAAAGAAAATTTCAGGATATTGAATATAAAGAAAATGTATGTATTGTACATAATTTATATTAAAATATCCCATAGATTTTGCAAATATATGTGAGAATTGTTTTGTAGTGAGACATGAATATATGTATTTGTATTTAAAAATATTTTTCGTTTTATGCGTACAACCAGGTAAAATATCTGGCGAAAGGTTATGTGTTGGCCACATCAGATTTTTTTGTATATAAGTAGTGATTCGATGACAATGAAACAGTTTTTCTTTATATAGTGTATATTTTTCTAACATTTTACACCTAGTTGATGAGGATGAAATTATGAAAAACTCACACAACACCCATGCCTTATCCGGGATTCGAACCAGGACCCTTGGAGCGTGAAGCGATAGCGCTACCGCTACTCCACCTGAGTCGGCAAAATATTTCACTATGAATTTCAATGAAAGTTTCATATTAAAATTTCAGTGAAATTTTCAATGAAAGTTTCATTTAAATTTCAAGAAACTGTTTTGTCAGTTGAAATTGAAATATTTGGATCTCAAATTAACTAATTTGAAAATAAATAAAAAAAAGCTTCAAAATAAAAATTTAATATTCAAAATGTAATACAATTTTTATAAAAAATTATAAAAATATAAAATAGAAAGTATCTTGTCTTTTGTATTTATTTCATTGAAATATAGCCAAATCCTACCTTTAATTTTCACCATTCTTAAACTGTACGGAATCCTGAATTTTGTATTCGAAAAATATACAAGTTCCAGCCTGTAGAATAACCAAACATAACTTGCGCGTAGATAAGTGCAGGCGCTTGTACCAGAAATTGAGAGGAGACAAGGCATAGTCACTATATTTCCAAATCATCTGAGTGATTTTGAACATTCTTGCAATGTCAGAATCAGCCGCAAAGGCTAGTCGACAAGTTAAATTCAGTTATGTTACAGTTGGCCAAATCTAAATAAATACTTGATTATCCATAACTACAAATTATCTTGATTTTATTTTATAAAACTAAAATAAATATGAAAGAATTTTCATAAAAACGTAATATAAATAACGGACAGGTTAAAACGTTAGGTGATACTTGTTGAGATTGAAAAATTAATCGTTCGACTGAACATGTTTGTAATTAAAGTTCAATAAAATTAAAGGAATAATAGTTCAGTATAACAACGTAGATCGTAGGATATTGATATTACGTAAAAATATGTATATAAACCTTTTCGATAGAGAATTTATTTATCTTTATTTATCGTAGAACCATCCAGAACCGAGATATTGGCAAACCAACGTGCTAACTCACCGATACATGTCTGAACATGTTCATATTGTCCAATACGGCCGTGTGAGACCAACGTGACACCTCACCATTTCATGTCTGAACCATCTTTATAACTCTAATAGAAATATATGACTGTATGTATTTTATATATTAAATAAATTTTTCACAAAATATGAACAAATATACTTTCAAAATTACTATTTGTATAATCCTTAATTTATGGCTTATTGGTCTAAAATCCGTTGGCCAAACACGGTTTCTGACACGTCAGGCTGCACTCTATACTCACTAACAAATTTTAATGCTACATTCAAGACCAGTACGGCACCATGTAATTTAACATTATGAGTCCATATAGCCCTCACGCGACTAATCGTTCAAAAAAGGGCGAGGACACGTTGCCACCACGTGACACTTAAATTTCTACCAGAACATATTACTATCACCGTCAACGCCATATGTAACTGTTGCTTTTAAATGTTCTACTTTTAAAACTTTTCTAACACTAAATGTAATTTTAATATAGGTAATGATCAGAGAGCAGGCGAAAAGTTTATATATTTCCTTGATCCAATTATATAACTTATAATTAGGGTATATATATTTATTACCGTATATTGTGCTAATTAATTCTATTTACTTTTACAAGACGAATCTAGATAATATGTAGTAAAATAAAAATTTTAAAAATGAATTTACTGGACGAGAAACCATACAGTCAGTATTCATTAAACTTGTAGCTTCTATAAATAAATGTGAATTCAAACCTGTATGTATTTTAATTAAACAGATCGTTAAATATTTTAAATTTGTTATGAGGTGTGTAGAATCTATTTTTTTTAAGCATTGAGTAAGTTTAAAATTTACTAAAGCAATATTACAAGATATTTTCCATTACAAGTTTTATATTATTCTGTAAACAAACACAGTGGTTACTATGTTCGCGCAGGAAGTTGAAGTTCGAATTAAAGCATGTTTACTTCAACTTCTAACCTATAAAATAAACTGCAACCGAACTGTTTGATTTCTCTGCAAACTGTAGCATTTACTGATAAAATTACTCACCCTAACTAACTAATTATCGTGGCTGGCTGACTGGTATGACCAAAAAAAAAACTGAATTTGTTATTTTAGTCATAGCTTAATCACACCTGCTTAAGAGTAAATACTAGGTATCAGTCTACATATTTGTACATAGGCCAACAAAAACACAGTGTTTTTTTTATAAAATCCTGCCAAGTGGATTTTTTATTAAATAATATCGAGTTTTTCTATTGAATTTATTAAAATTATTTTTAAATAATTGTATGTTAATATGAATATTAACATTAAAAATGGAACAAATTTGTCATAATAAACATTCTTTAAAATTTATTAAGTTATAAGATTAAATTTAATTAAACACCTACTTATACATACAGGCTGTTCAAAAATATAGAGGTCAATAAATTTAGGGTGGATAATACATGTCAAAACAATATTAAACGTTCATATAAACATGTATCCGGAAATTATTAGTACCAGAGATATATCGATTAAAAATAACTATTTACATATATTTAACAAAAATTAGAGGTCATTAAATAATAAGTAAAGATAAAAATTTCATAGTCACTAGGTAGGTATAAGTGTGCAAACTTATACATCATAATATATCCTGTAACTTACGAAGATGGTACCCGCTAGATGTTTCATCGAGAGGCGAAGCCTCGAGGTGAAACACAGCGCGAGGCTGTGATGAATCTTCCACCGAGGTATGTATACTATTTTAATCACAATCATCCTGTTTTTAAATCAATAATTTGTCACAGATATTATTTTGCGTAAGATTATTTTTATTAAATTTATTATGTTTTGTCTCTAATTAGCTATTTAGGTACGTAACCGATGCTGTTGGATAAGAGCTACATTTAATGATACTGGTATTCACGTATTTTATTTCAGTTTATTTCTAGATTTCAGTGTGAGAACATCGATATTGTAATGATTCAGGTGAGAGAGTTAATCTAGCATGTGTATGATTGTGAGTGTGCGTGTGAGCAGTACTGGGTACTGTAGTGGCCACATCGTGTGAACCCGAGGGTCGCCAGCGTAGCAGCAGGGAAGGCTGTAGTGACCCACATCTGTGGTCGCCAACGGTAGCAGCAGTTAGGGCTGTAGTGATCTGATCCAGTTGGTTAAGGGGAATGTCTCTGGATCACCACCGAAGCGGCAGTGGTTCCGTAGTGGCCGCTCGTGTGAACCCGAGGGTCGCCAGCGTAGCAGCAGGGAAGGCTGTAGTGGCCCACATTCTGTGGTCGCCAACGGTAGCAGCAGTTAGGGCTGTAGTGATCTGATCCAGTTGGTTAAGAGGAATGTCTCCGGATCACCACCGAAGCGGCAGTGGTTCCGTAGTGGCCGCTCGTGTGAACCCGAGGGTCGCCGGCGTAGCAGCAGGGAAGGCTGTAGTGACCCACATTCTGTGGTCGCCAGCGTAGCAGCAGTTAGGGCTGTAGTGATCTGATCCAGTTGGTTAAGAGGATTGTCTCCGGATCACCACCGAAACGGCAGAGGGTCGGTAGTAACTAGCGGTACTGCCCGTAGTTGCCAACATGTGTGTACGGTGTGTGAATGCCCGAATCTTTTGTAAATGATTGCCTCCTCACTGAGTATTTCTCATGTGTTAATTCTTTTACAGAAATAATCACGGCGTGAAGGAGGATTCCGCGTGACCGGGTTCGACCAGGCGACGGTCATCTAGATTTGTTATTATTTTTGTAATAATACTGCATAAACCGGTTTGGGTGATAAATGTGTTTTAATATTCTAATTTTCAGCGCTAACATTTAATCGTCATTTATAACAAATTTAAAAAAATGCATGAGTTATAACCTTTAATTTTATTAATATTTTTGACAGCTCTATTAAAATTTATTTAATCTACTTTATTATAGAAATCTATAATATTATTGCTAAGCAACTCTTACATAAACATTTTCGACCAATACTAACTTAAAATTTTTCTCATGGAATATTTTTTGATTTTCCAATTCATTGAGATACGGTCAACGGAAAAATATTTTAACTAATACGTGTGTTAATTGGCGATGCGCTTTAAAATGTCTCAATCATTGAATTATTAATCGACCTCATTAATACACTTTGTTAAATAACAAGATGAGCGACCAAGGCAGTGACCGTGCGTCAGATGAGGCAGGTGAGGCCAGGCCTCACCTCTTAAATTCAAAACATTTGTAAATGTACGTGAGGATGAGAATTTCTCGGCCTCGGTTGAGTGGTGGGGAGAACAGTATCGCTGGGCAACACGCTGGAACGCTGCTCTGTATAGCGTCTAGCCTGTCATTCGTGTTTCGTTAGCTGTCAGCCTAATAGTATTTGCTAATATGAAAGAACGCCGGATTGATTTAATGTACAAAAAAATACTATAAATTTTAATTTCGTACATTTACAATAGGTATAGGTAATATCTAATTGTAGCAATTTGAAAATGATTGTACTTGAACCGAAAAAGATTTTCTAAAAATTTAATTTGGCCTCACCTCACTGTATCCACGCACCGCCACTGGACCAAGGTCGTCTACGAATTGTATGAATTAAGATTTAGCTTCGACCTGTCTAGGTAGTATATCTGAATTAATAAATAAAATTTCATTACAGGGAAAGTATTGTCAACAACGAGCATCGTTTTAAAATAGGGTGTCGAAACAATATGATTTTCTGAAAGACAAGCGTGTTATATCCATCCTTATCGCACACGCTGTGCAAATGAGAGAGATAAATGTATGCCAATTTGTTAATTCGTTTATGATATAGATGACCTTGATCGGACATCTTTTAATTTTTTACTGTAAATATTTATTTTTACAACTTCAATATCAACTATAGGGATGGGCTACGAACGTTAAAGTTATTATTAAGATATTATCACTAGGGTTTGCATCTATTGTCTTTCGAAAAGCAACATAGGCACTGTTTTGTACTAAACCAAAATATAAATCCATTCGTTTGAAATTGCAAATTAACTGTCGAATTTTCCGTCATCAATTCCATATTATCAGCAAAAATGTAACCCGATTATCAATTCCAGTTTTTTTTTTTATCGTCTGGTGTTTGGTTATCGTATTAGTCGCTTTATTCTTCATGCACTCTACACTCTTATACAAGATCACGTCCACGTTCAGGCGTAATGTAACCGATCACGAATCTGCCTTTGCATTCGTTGCGATTGCGACTGGGATTCCCTTTGTCGGACTCGGGATGATGCAGAGCCGCCCTGGTGGAATTTATTGTACCCGTTTATCACCTGCTGCTGTAAATCATAGGTTATGTTTCTATAACGATTAATAATTGTTGTGATGATCAGTGTGCCGTGGGAACCATTGTATTTGTATTTTGCATTTTTTGTGGCAGTTGGTTTGTAATGATGATGTATGAGGTTCTGATTGCTATGCTGAAATAACCGGGACGGTAAAAACGGCTAGTTATTATTTTAATTTAGTGGTAAAAGCATTTATTGCGACTGGGTGATGTATTACCTGAGCGCCAAGCCAACTACTCTCAAATGATATATAGCAGTTTTTGTATTTGTTCTGACTTTAATGTTAGAAAGACCATGTGTATGTATGTAAAGAAAAAAGTCAGGAAATCCTTGTTAGAGTAGCTGTTACGAACTATAAATACAGAGTAGAAAGAATACGATGATTCAGCACCATTCACGTTTGAAATTAATTTAACATTTGCATATTATTAACATAACTAAAACATTCTTTTTTTATTATGGAAATATTTAATTATACCCGTAAAGTAAGATGTAAAGTTCTCAATGTAATTGAAAAGGGTTACCTTTAATCAATGAAAAATTTTTTTTTTCTGTCACCTAATATAAAAGCGAAACTATATAGGTGTCCCAGGACGAGCTTACGTTATCGTTATTTAAAAAATATTCAATATTATTTTACGAAATCTGGTATCTATGGGTTCTCCGACATGCCCGTTTCAACTAAAATATTTTTAAAGCAGTAGCATTTCCGGTTTAACCGGAAGTAGACCCTAACTTTCTTATTTTAAATTTAATGCTAATTTTTTTATTTTACCGTTGAATTCATTGAAATTTTACTCATGTTCAACCACTTCTGGTGTAATACAACTTTTTTTGATTTTTTATCTATAAACGGCCACTTCTTTATTACTCTATAGCTCAAGAGCGGAATCGAATTTCTATAATCTGTAAAAACAGTTTTATAAAGAAAGCTTTTGTTTACAATAATACATATTAATAATCGACAATTTTTTTAAAATTGTAACTTCTATATGAACGTAAAATTGCAGTTCAAAAAACTCAATTTTTTTAAATGGAACCCCCATTTTTTATTATGTAAATGAATTCTTTGGTAAAAAATAAGGGTAGTTTCTGGAGCATGTCTTATGTTGAAAGTTGATAGACTTTTAGTAAAACAGAAAATATTTAATTTGCTCTTATATACGTTAGTTATTATATTTAATTGAAGTGGGCCATGGTGTAAAAGAAGAAAATTATATTTAGTACCTATTTATTATTTTTTATTTTAATGAATTATTATGAATTACTATCATATTAAATGTAAAATACGAATTAACACAAAATGAAAATATAACATAAAACTAAAACAAAAGGTTCACAGTTAACTAAACTAGACTTATAAATAAATATTAACGTATGCAATTTAAATATTTTCCATATTACTAAAAATCTATCAACTTTCAACGTAGGACATGCTACACTAACTATCCCTATTTTTCAACGAAGAATTTATTCAAATAATAAAAAATGGGGTGTTTCATTTATTTACTTTACGTTCACGTAGAAATTACTATTTTCAAAAATAGTCGACTATTAATTTGTATTTTTGTAAACAATAGCTTTCTTTATAAAACTGTTTTTACAGATTATAGAAATTTGATTCCGTTCTCGAGATATAGAGTGATAAAGAAGTGGCCGTTTTTAGTCGAAAAATCAAAAAAAAGTCGAATTACGCCGGAGGTGGTTGAGAATGAGTAAATTTTTTTTATGGTTTCATATGTAAAGTACTTCCAGTTAACCCGGAAATTAAACTGCTTTGAAAATATTTTGATTGAAACGGGCAAGTCGGAAAAGCCCTAGATACCAAATTTCGTAAAATAATATTGAATAGTTATTAAAATAACGATAGCCTAAACTCATCCTGTGACATATACATACTCGTATATCTTTTCCGTTTATTAATGTATAGAAAATCATATATTACTGACTCAAATTAATGAATTATTTTTATTTACTAATAATAAACGATATTAGTAAAAGTTACTATAGATTTCACTGTTAAACAATTAATGTCAATAAATATGTGTCTCAAATGTCACTAACCTGAAAAAATTTGTCATGGAATAAAATTAGATAGGTATTATTCTATTTAATAAGATATGATCAACGGAAAAATATTGTACCTCCTAACGCGCATGTTCATTGGCGATTAATAATGTCACGTATTAAAATATTTCGTTTATTATTAGCCTTTATTAACACACTTGATATTTAAATAATTATTAATCACAGGAAACATAAATACATATTCATAATGACCAATAAAATTCAAAACATATAATTTGTGTGTACTCACTTGTATCATAAATAAATATTATAGGAAACTATGTACCTGATTCTCAACTATCACTTTATATCATAAAAGTTGCATTTGGAATGGGAGGGTCAACTGCTGACCCCAGTTCGAATGTTTTAATTTAACTTGCTAATTATCAATCTATTTTAGTGGTGGTTCTTTACTTTTTGTCACCATATGTTAGAAACATTTAAATGCTATTTATTGATATTTTTATAAGCGTTTCTGAAATAAATACTTAAAAAAAATTAAATCAATTATTGAATAATATTATTTATTTGACACACTGTGCAATAATAAAAAAAAAAGTTGCAGTATATCTACTGTAACACTGGGATTAGTCCTTGTCCCGTTTTCCAGGTTTAGGGTTAGTCATTTACAGTTTTTATGAATAGATAAATGTTTTCCTTAATTAGCACAGTACATTGAACCTATTATATTTGATGAATAAAATAAGCATTGGGATTTGAATTTTGTCATATAGTATTTTTCCTATCCCGTCAACAAATAAAAAGTTTAAATTTATAATATTTATGGCATGTCCAAAATCATATAACCTAATAAATAGTTGTGGGACTGCCTGTTTTATCCACTAAATTTATATTTACAGGACTTGATATGTAATGCACTATTTTCGTATTCAACTAATGCATAAATAATGAATTAATAGTTATAGAAAATTTAAAAATAGATATCAGTACTCATATTTGGACCGGTCTTGCCCTTATCAATAACTGCAATGATTTCTTAATAACATTTGTTGAGGTATGTGATAAATTTAAAACTGAATTAGTACCGTACCAACAAAAGTCTATGCCTATCATGACATTTGTGGGGGGCGTGGCGCGACGGCGGAAGCTGGGCGACGGAAGCGCCTGTAGTTGAGTAAACAGCCGCGGCGGCAGCGTTATTGTAGCTCCAGCCCGTTCCGGATGCGACGCGTATCTTTTTGTTGCGTTGATTGAGCCGCTAGATTGATTTGCAACTGATTTTTTGTGCACAGAAAGAAGTTCTTTTTTGTTTTTTGTTAATTTATCGAAATCGAGGCACCTTTGTTCGAATGGCGGTTGTTTATTTATTCCGATTCACACAGATGACGTGATTTTTAATTAGGATACCGAAAATAAAATGATTTGATTGTTTTTCTGCTTTATTGAATTGAATTTTTTCACTGAATGAGATCGTGATTTGAAAAATAAATATTTAAAATGTGTTAGTTCGATTGTCGTGATAAAATATAAAACGATGTTTTTTTATCTGCGTCACTATTTTTATCCATTTTATTTGTAGATTTAAATGTGTAAATTTAGGAGCAATAGAACATGTTGTAAACAAATTAACGTAACAAATTTTTTAAATGGCATTCTACAGGAGA
The DNA here is from genome assembly GCA_963082715.1 of Harpalus rubripes. Classification (NCBI taxonomy): domain Eukaryota; kingdom Metazoa; phylum Arthropoda; class Insecta; order Coleoptera; family Carabidae; genus Harpalus; species Harpalus rubripes. The sequence continues at coordinate 55,305,225 of OY720448.1, forward strand.
AGGATATTCGCAAGTTATCCGTAAGTTTTTAGGTCAAACTTTTTGTGATAAAGTTCATTATCACTAGTTATAGACATAATAAAAATGCTCAAGATATGAAAGTTTATTAATTAAGAATACTTTAAAAGTTAAATAATCATTGAGTGATAATTCAATATTATACAGGCTGTTATGTAAGTAATGTGCCATAGTTCAAGATATGATAAAGGTAACTGAAAGAAGTTATAATCTGAAATTTATTCTGCACAATCTGTCAAGTTGTAAAAGTCGTGGGACTGTAAAGCCGACCAATTACGAACCAGCTTCTTAATAAATTAAAATCTAAATATTAAGTTGCTTCAGAAACAATATTTGTTGGTTGTCATAAATGACGTTATATTTGCAATAAGCGGCGTAGTACTTAGACATTTAGAAATGCCTTTTACTTTCATAGTCAAGAGTACACCAACATGTATTTGGTTTACGGAGAAGTGCTCTGAAACAATCGCCAAACTGTCTTATCTGATTTCAATCTTTCAAAAATGACAAGTGTTGCTGTTTTCACTCAAACTACTGTGATTTTTAAATAATTCGTTATTTAAATAAATAGTTGTTATTGGTCTATCTTGAAATACTTTTACAATTGCAAAACACGCACATTAGATAAGAAATTATTGCAGATTACAATACATTGAAACCTTGTTGCACATTATGTATATAACAGCCTGTACAAAAATATAAATATATACCATTCCATACAAACATAATTTATAATAATTGCATTACCAAGTGTGCACTTGCTCGTATGATTTTACATTTTAACCTATTTTCTATTAATAGTTCTGTAATTTCATAATGAGTCGGTTTCAGATTTTTTACATAGTTATTTATGATATAAGTGTTAACAGTGACATTTTCTTTTGTGAAAAGGAAGTTTGGAACACGACGCGAAGCGGCGTGCTTAAAACTTTCGAACAAAATAAAATCATTTTTAACACGTATATCATACACTATTTTCTGTAAAAACAGTATTTTTTCATTTAAATTTGTATTTTTAATAATTGTTTGACATATGTCAAAAATGTCGATTTCTTAACTACCATAGAACGGGGTTTTCAGGATTAGTGGGGTTATTTGGAATAAAAGGAAATATTAATTTCATGTGACCAGTAGCGCCACATATTATTATGATGGCCATTTTTGAGCATAGTTTCCAACAGACCACATGTTTTGGTGTTATTTGGCTAAGAATTTTTTTTTTGTCGCATCTGTATTCTATTGACAACAATTTGAATTTGTGAAAAATTTAGTGATGAATTATTATGTGTCTCTTGATGAATAATTTTTGAATTCAAAAAGTTATAGGTTTAGTTGATGCTCACACAAAAAAAATATGGATGATATATAAACACATACATTTTTTATTACATTTTTTCTAAATTGGGGCTATTTAAAACGTTGGGTAGGGGCTAATTGGGACCCCTATTCTATTGATAGCAACATATGCATGAGTTGACGTGTCGGTCAAATTATAGGCTTGTAATTGTTTTATATATTAATTAAAGAACTTTAAATAATTGTAGAAATGGAAAAAATACACAGCATAAATTTTATTCTGGCACAATTTTTTCTATAATTTCTCACATATTCCTTTTTTTTAAATATTTTGTTTCTTAAATAACTCACATACGAGGTAATTTAGTTCTAAAGCAAAATAATATATTATTCCAAACATCCTTTGCGAAATTAGTAATATATATCTCGTATATATACAGTGTGAATACTGAAAACCGTGACATAGCCATTTAACATGGGAAAACAGTTTTTTACAAATTTCATCTGTCCCGCAAGACTTTAGTGGGAGTTTTTGATATAGTTGGATAGAATAATTAATTTAGCATGGGAGAGTATCTAAATACTCCTAATTTAATGGCTTATTATTGAAATATTTGCAAAAGTATAATGCAGTTTGACAGTTGTTACTTATAATTTATTAAAAACAGTAATCATGGAAACGTATTCTGTAGCTGAATTGGTTAGGTCGCGGCATCGTAATAATTATTCACGAGTTCAAATCTTGCCCGCTTCAAGTTTTTATTATTTTTTTGTAAAATGTATTATTAAAAAAAGTACAAAATTAAAACATTGTTTAGTAAATCAAGTATTTTATAGAATTCATTATTTTTTTTTATTAATTTTAATTTTATAAGGTGCTTTAGGTACAATATTTTTTTATTTTATTTCTCTTAGATTAATTCTATAAAATACTTGATTTGCCAATTTATATTTTAATTTTATAATTTATTTAATAATAGCTACATTTTACAAAATAAAAAAAACATAAAAATATAAAGCGGGCAGGTTTTGAACTTATGAATAATTATTACGGTGCCACGATCTAACCCATTCAGGTACGGAATACGTTACCATGATTACTGTTTTTAATAAATTGTAAGTAATAACTGTCAAATTGCATTATACTTTTGCAAATATTTCACTAATAAACCATTAAATTAGGAGTATTTAGGTAGTCTTCGATGTCAAATTAAATAATCTTTCTAACCATATCAAAAACCCCACTATAGTTTTGTGGGACAGATGATATTTGAAAAAAACTGTTTTCCCATGTTAAACGCGTATGTCACGGTTTTTGGTATATATATATATATATATATATATATATATATATATATATATATATATATATATATATATATATATATATATATATATATATATATATATATATATATATATATATATATATACCCAAGACACATCTGAAGTATTCCAAAACAGAAAAGGGCCGTTAGAAATTTCAATACAGTTTTGTTATAATTTCAAATAAGTGAAAATATAATCCCAAATAACCCCGTTCGATGGTAGTGTAAAAAGTAACAATGGTCTGTCACTTTTTAACACTGGTATCATAGCAGATTTGAAGAAAATAGTATTTTAATGAAAGTTTATGCAACTTTCTCATAGTAATAAAACAATAATTTATTGTGATTTTTGTATATAATTAAATAAAAATAATATCACCAGAAATAGTAATGAAATACAACCCCCACTTCAGTGATGTCGAAGTACATACATAGCACGTCATTCATAGCCAATAGGAAAATAAACGTGGGCAATAGTTTTCCAAAATATTACACAAACTTCAATATTTATTTGGAAAATATCTAATAGATAGTTCGTAATATATTTAAATTTGAGGCTCTTTAAAGTAAAGAGCAAAATCTTTTAAAATATAGTACTTAGAAGGTATATAAAAATTCTTGCAACAGCTATTATTGTTTATATCGGCACTTTGTGGATGGTAATTATTTAAATGATCTCAGTGAGAAATATTTAGTCATTTTTAGAGTTTTACTTAAAACTAAGAGCTACAAAGACGGTTAAATAATGGGCAAACAATTTCTATTTCACAAGAAAAATTTAAAGAAAAGAAAAATTATTTTTTAGGACCAGTGGTTCTCAAAATACGGGACCTAACTATTTTTATTTTAAATGAGGACATATATTTTTTATTTGCTCATTCGTTAGAGAATTTAATTATGAATTAAGTTATATAACATTTTTATTCCATTACATAACGATTTTTTTTAGAAAAATGCATTTAAGTTTTATATTAATTTGATTAAAATATGGCTATAATGTGTCATTAATGAAAAAAACGAATACGTGTTATTTTTTTTACATAGAATTAGAATGCCATGAAAGAAATACGTGAATATTTTGACACTTATGATAAATTACAAGAACAAAACATTCACTTCTTTGATCAGGGCACTCTAATTTTATGTAATAAAAATAACATATATTCATTTCTCCATTCGTGGCATTCTTATTATAGCCATAAAGCCATATTTTAATCAAATTAGTATAAAACTTTGCAAGCATTTTTCTCAAAAAAATCATTATCACTGAATTCAGAATTAAATTCTCTAAAGAATGAGCTAATAAGAAATATATGTTCTTATTTAAAATAAAAAAGTTAGATCCCGTATTTTGTAAACCACTAGTCGAAAAAAATAATATTTCTTTTCTTTTAATTTGTCTTGTGAAATATAAATTGTTTGCCCATTTAACCATCTTTGATCTTTGTAGTTCTTATAGTTCTCGAGTTAGCAATGGTGGTCCATTAAAAATGAACAGCCTCTAGTTATAGCTACTCGTATATGGTGGTTCAGGTAATTAATCTAACCTTTGAAATACTGGTGTATAATACTTTCCAAAACGTTTATTATTGGATCAAAATAATTTTGTGTCGAATACTTTTTACTTTACTGTATGTAACATTTGTAAATATTCATGTTAACTGAAAAGTAGGCAACCAAAAGAGTAAATGAAACAGCAAACACTCATACAGCATATAATTAAAAGTTTTTCATGGAATATTCATTTTATCATTTATTAAAAGCAAAAAACTACTCGGTTAAATATCATGCATGACGTGATAAGTTTTACAATGAAGTAGTTCTATGCTGCTACCTACTGTCATACAGAAAATATTTGTACATAATTAAAATACAATTAAGTACTGCAAATGCAATATTATACGAGAGGAAGCACTAGAATTATTAATATGATGTTTATTACCGTCAGAGCATATAATTAAAATTAAAACTAGTTTAAACTAGAAGCGTGAAAAGCTAAATGTAGGTACTTGCACAAAATGGAGTCGAAGTGGTCGAAGGTGGGATTATATGTATTTAATTTTATTATATACGCGATTCAAGTTGAGCGGACTCTATCTGGTGACCAAACATCGCACTAATTATGTGACGTCACAACGAGTGTAGTATCGTAAACTCCGTAAGAAGTAACGTTATAATTTTAGACGAGATTTTAAAAATTCAGCAATTATTTAAATTTATATTTATTGGTGATGATTGTAAACACTTCCTCTGTTTAATTATTCAATATAATTCGCGAGTATTCCTAGTATGTTGAGACATTTTATATTTTTAGAGAAATAAGGTTAAGTATAATGTTTTTAGTTGCTTGTTAAAATAATGACATAAATTTACTATAAATAAGTTAAAAACAACATGAATGCAATATTAGATCGTTTAAGGATTAATTATATATTTGTAAATATTGTAGAAATATGAAATTTTCACCAAAACCAACGAAATCAAGTGTACTGTTGTGTTCCGAAATGTCATTCCTAAAAATCGAGAAATCCCACCCTTCGTTTTCACATATTTCCAAAACGTTAAATTTATAAATATATATGGCATCGAAGAAATGTTTGAGACAAAACATGGTAGATTAAACTGTTAATTGGAAAACGAGTTATAAATTCAATGTTTGTTCCTTAAATTTTTGTAACAAAGATTAAGCACGTGTTGGTAGCTTTATAACGATATAAATATATTCAATTATTTTATTATGTATTTATATTTAGGTTAATATATACATATTTATATTTAGGTTTTATATTTATATATTTAGGTTAGCTTCCCGCCTTACATGAACAAGATGCTTTTTATTGCTAGTGAGCCAGAATTTATCAATTTTCCAGTAATATCATGCGAATATTTATTTACGCTGCTTGTTTGTGGGCATAATCCAAAGAGAAGTGTTTAATTTTTGTCATCTGATTGTGTTTTACCATATGCTAACATATGTCCAGAATTCAATACTTCATCATCCTCATAAAAATTTCTGGTGCACGCAGACATACTCGTTGTGACGTCACGTCACGTGTTTAAAGTTGCGGGAAAAGTTAATTTGAATCGCCTATACACATGAGAATGTAGTTGTACTCTTTTGGGAATTCTTATTTTGCAAATATTAATTGAAATATAGGTATTACATTTACAACATTTAAGCTATTTAGGACAGGATTATACATCAAACAATGACATATTTAAAGATCATTTTAGCTATAGCGTGTTTAGGAGTAACTTTTTTGTTACACTCTCAGTTTATTTTTCGTGCCACGAGATGTCATGTTAATCTAATACTTTGTAAATATCTATATAACGAAACTTCTTGCTATATAATGTTTTATATTTTATACGACATACGACCGATCTTAATCCTCAATATGCTTCGTTTGTAAGCTTAGTGTTACTTAATAAAGCTAAAAGTAGTAATAATTATTTACATAATCAGTTATGAAAAGAGTGATATTGTTTGATGAACATAATATTTGCCAAAACTGGGATGCGAGTTTTGCAAATTATGTGTCAAAGAATATCATGTTTTCATAACGTGTACGTATTAAGTATAAAATTTTAATTAATTGAAATTAAAAGTGCGATTTTTTGGAAATTGTAGCACGAGACAAATACTATTTTACACACGTGTTGCATGCAACATTTTTCTACAACCGAAATGTTTGTGATGTTTCTCATAATACTGTACAAAATGTATCTTAAACCCTTGGAAGAATCTCAGACAGAAGTGGATTAGTCTTCTGTAATTGTACAAATTGTACACTTAATATTAATATTAAAAATTAGGTTAGGTTAGAATACATGTCAAAAAATGTGAATGTTCTTAAAAATTAGATTAGTATTTAATCTGTTAAAAAAATATATTACATTTGTTTCATTTACAGTGTGTATAAATTTTATTACTTTCATTATTATTTACTACCTAATTATCTACTATTGACAGGTAAATTAACCGAATTTTAATGTTGCATAGCAACGCCTATTCACTTTTCAGGCACTAGTGCGTGAAAAGTACTTTTCACGCACTAGTGCTTGAAAAGTGACTCTTTACACACTGTAAAGAGTACGTGAAAAGTACTTTTTACGCACGGTTGTAGGAAAAATATTTTTACCGTCTCTTATTGCTATTTACATAGCAACCGCTCAACAAACGCATAGCAACCGTTAATCAAACGCATAGCACCATAATTTGATAACGATAACTTTCAAATAGGTATTAAAAAGAATCACTAAATTAGTATCTAGTATTTTAGTACCTAATTAAACAAACAAATAAGTATTACAATATTTTTTTGCGTGATAGGTCATTTTCTTTAATGGAATGTGGAATCAAATTTGCTTTTCTCTAATCCAGCATATCCTTCTTATAATCAAAGATATGTATATTTTTAAAAACCCCTGATGGGATATAATTAGAGGAACATATTTTCAATAAAGTACTTGCTAGCCTGATACATATATGGACATTATGCCCAAATCCGAGTAAGAATAAAGTAAGAATATCAGGATAGTCTTTATTAAAATCAAATTTTCTTTTTTGTACTGTAATCAAGTAATTCTTTGTTGTAATCAAAAACCTTTTTTATATATAAGAAAAAAGAACTCTGAAAGAATATAATCAGAGGGAGGGATGTACTAGTATTTCCGTCAAATTGAAGGTACCTTCAGCCTTACCTGTTATCAGTACCGATGGTATTTGTACATATGCCTGGGTTAGAATAAACACATAATAATAATAATAATAATAATTGTTAAATTTTTGAAGAACCGAAATACGTACCCTTTTAAATTTATTGAATTTAACATAAAGTTTGATAGTAAATGTCACTTGTTGTTTAATAAATGTTAAGTCTCCTTTAACTTTAGTCTTTCTCCGAAATGTAGTGACGTCATTGTTAAAATGAAAAAAAATAATTGCATTAGTATGTATGCGCTAATAGTAATTCACTTTGCAAGACCGTTACTCAGACTTTTACGGGCGTGCACGGTACCTAACGAGCGAGTGAAGCGATTTTGTTATCCGTGCGAGCACGAAAATTTCGGGTAACGGTTTAGCATTGTACAATGTTTTATGATATACTGAATCATAAATAATTTGAAAAAAAAATATATTGGAACGTACAACACAATACATTAAACTATTTGATCGAAATAATCTTTGGAAACATATGGCGAAGCAAAATAATGAAAAAATAAATCTGTATATATGTAGCTATGGCTGTAACAGCCCGTTATTTTTTTTACCACTAAAGACAGAGCTCTGTAACAAGACGTTTATGATTCAGTATAACGTAAAAATATAACAATTTATATTACGTTACCATTTATTTTTATACAATATATATGCAACATATTATCTATAGAAAGCTGTGGATTTGAAAGTACCTATGTATTAAGTTTGTAAGTTGTAAGTAAGGGGATCGTCAACACTTTTCCAATTGAACGAAAAGAGCCTCTACATTTTTACCAATTATGCACAAACTGTTAGGAATTTGTTACTTATTTTTAACATTTTGTAACGTGTGAGCCCCGCTGGTACAAGCTTCTAAGTATAGCGATGACGCAATCTCGCTAGCAGCCGGGCTACGTAAAAAAACAAGCCGCCTAAACATTTTGTGTTCATTGTTATTATGCGGTCGAACATTCTAGAGCTCTCTGGAAGTTAATGGCAGCTGTATAAAAGGGACGCAGCTATGCTCGGGAATTTGTTATATGGAGAGACATATAGAGACATTCACATAGAGTGTTAGTGAGTTTGAGAAGCGCAGCAGTATCGTAGTGAGCGTATGCAGTAAAGTGTCGAGTGGAGTTGGTACTCTGGAAGTTACTGGTATACTGGGATAGCTGTGGAAGTGAACACTCGGTAGGGTTGACGAGTATTGTGAAGCTAGGTATACAGGGACAGTAACAGCGAGTTGGAGTGATACTCGGCATTGGTGTTGAAGAATTGTGGCATACGGATAGTTGGTGATACTGAGGCTGTGGAAGGAAAAAGTTAGTTACATAAATAGACAGGCATGGAGTGAAATGTGAATATACAGACGCTGTTGAGTCAGTTGAGTATATAGACGATGTGGAGGTCGGTAGGCGGACAATTGAACGTGATATAAGTATATAGTGATACAAATATACTGATATAAATATTGCGTAAACAGTCTACAAGAGTTTGCAACAGACCGGCAGTCTAAGATTGGAACGCGTAGTGAAAGAAATAATTACTAATATTGTGGAAATAAATAGTAGTGTTAATTGGTTAAATAAATAAATAAATAGTGTTAGTGTTATCTAGTTAATTATAGTTTTAGTCTTAATTAGTTTTTATAATTGTTTAATATTAGTAATAGTCATTCTCATTATAGTTTAATAAACCTTTATTTTAAATAATAATAATTGTCTAATATTTACACTTCACCCAAATAAATTATAAAACGTTACAATATTTATCAAGAAAGCTTGATATTATGTCTGTAACTTATTATTTTCACAATATCATTGTTCTTATATCTGCGGCAAAGCTCTAAAATTGTTGATTTTTGGTTAATTTTGAAGTTAATTTTTTGAAGAAAGAATAAATATTTTAAAAATTTACGTACCTAATTTCATGTTTTCTAAGAGCGAGGGTTTAAATTTTATTAAAATGAATGAAATACAGTTATTATTAATAAAAACCTGAGACGTGTTTTGTGTATTTTCAACGTTAAAGTATAAATAATAAGTTACGGACATAATATCAAGTTTTTTAAACAACATGATAAAAATAAGTTACAAATTCGTAACAGATTTTGCATAATTACCAAAAATTTAGAGCCCCTTTTCGTTCATTTGGAAAAGCGTAGACCGAGGTGCAGACGATCCCCTTAAGTAACATTTCCCTATCTGACAATCATATAATTAACGAAGAACAGCGATTGAAACAATGATTTATAACAATGAGCATATGCGTACCACAGCACAGCAGTTACAACCTAGTTTAGAGGTTGGTTTGGTTGGAAAGTTTTAGCGACCTCTGAAATGATTTCATTTGACAGTGACAACGGTCTTTAGCGGACGAAATGACTCCCCTTAGCCCCCTTTGTGCCACCTCTGCCACCGCTTTAATCTCTAATATGTGTTAGCTTCAGTTCAGCTTCGGAATTTGGATTTTGAGATAATTGTGTTTTATTACGTAAGCGAATCTACGACAAAATTAGTTTTGGAATTGCAACCATTGTTAAAGTAAATTAACGCCAGGTAACCGCGTTGTGCCTAGTAATAAACAGGGCAAAGTTTATGCAAAGAAAAACGCGCTTTTGTCTTGCGGAGAGAGTACGAAATTGGATTTACGTTGATTAAATTATATTAAAACAGTGTGAGGCAATCATTTCCTGCTTAAACAACTTCTCAAAATCCATTTTAACATAAATTAATTTAACGTATTGTTTCCTACGAATCAATGCGTTATTTAACATTATTTTTCAACCCAAAATACAAACCGGTTTTAATATTTTGAAGCTTCCAATGAATTATTGAATGCGAAATTTATATACGAGTACCTACTCAATCTACACGTGTTGTTTATGTTGAGCTTACTGAATAAACGAATTTTATTTACGTTTTTTTCTGAATTTTCTGTAATAAAACCTTAACAATGAGTACCGAAACCAAAAATAGGTTATATCGTCAAATTTCGAAAATATGACTAATTTAAAATGATTTTGTATTAAATTATGAAACTTTTAATTTACAATGCTAACATGTAGTTTGATGGCAGTGCTGGCAGGTGTAGACAGTTTTCGTTCCTTTTGTACTAGTTAGGATTGCTTATTCATTAACCATAAACACATTTGGAAAGTATACGAACACTAAAAGTCATTATTTTATTCAGTCTTTCAGAAAAAAAAAAATTACTATTGGACCCTTATGATAACGTTGGTTGATGTAAGTATGTATGTACGAGTATGTAAGTAAAAATTTGTAAATGAAATATCCTTTCTAGAACATTTTAACTCCGCACACTGGTACAGATCCCATTACAAATCTTTTTGTTCTGTTGATATAAATATAAACGTATTAGTACATCGACGAAATAATATACTATAAATTAATTGAAGAATAAGTTAAACAATAAATAATCCTTACTGGTTATAATTTAATCTGTTGTTATCGTACTACAAATAGTTTGAAACATCTGATATAATTGACACAGCGATTCTAAAATATATCGATCAATGGGTACGTTCAACTCACGAAAATAGCATATACTGTAGCAAAATGTTAAACAGAATTGAACGACAAAATTTTGACATTTGCTAGGTAGGTAGTATATCTTAAAAAGGATTTGAGAATAAAAATATTCATAATGGAATTTGCGAAAGAGGTTCTACATTTCAAACGAATGCTTCATTACTAAATTTTTATTAAATAATTTTTTAAACATTTGCCAAAATGGAATAAAATAAAGCCATTATAGGTATGCTTTTTTCGTTAACATATAATAATTCATCAGTATTTGCGAGATAAATAAAATTTCATTGCTCCCCTATTCATAAACACTAGAAGAATCTAGCAACTTTCAAAAGCGCTCGAGGTTTCCGCTAGATGCTCGAGCAAAACAACTTAGTAGTACGTTCAGAATGAAAAAGCCGCTAGTGCTAGCTCACACAATGTTAGTAGTATGCGTTGGGACGTTTCGGCACGGGTTGAATGAGCAGACCTCGGGCGCGTGCTTGAGGGCGTCGCTGCTGCACGCGGTCCCGTTGTCATAGCGACCGCGCCCCCGGGGCTTAGCAGCTCGGAGTATACGGCTCCCCTTCTCCCATTTCCACTCCCGATATGATGCTCCCTAACGCCCTCACTCTACTCCCACACGGCTCCTTGCCCGTATAACTTTCCTGCGCTGATTTCTTACAAAGTAATAAGTGATTTTTTGACGAGCCCTAATAAATGATTCAAGGAAGCCAATAGACGCTGCCGTTTACTTTACCTCAATCACTTGTTGTATTATTATATTATTCATATGAAAAAATGAACTTGGGGAATATTTCATGGAGGTAAATATAAGTTTAGGTCGTCCTCTTGACTTCAGATAAGTTTATATGTTATTATCGCTAGCAGGCACTTCACTCCCAATATTTATGAGGAAAAATTGATAAAACTTCTCCTATAATTTACTCAAAAAATATGTATACCTAAATAAAATGATTAAAATCTAAAACAAATTACTTACTTGTAGGAATCCTATTTTATTTTCCCCGTGTCCTAAACTAATTTGACCTTCTTATGAACATTAAATTATAAATTGCGAGGTGTTTTAATAATATGGTAGAGACCACATAATGATATACTGATCACGAATCAAAGTATCTATTAATACGTTAACTACCACAAAATATATGTTTTTTGTGGCATTCGAGGCCACCGGCTTATTTATATGATGCCCGTAAAATATTTTCATAAAATAAAATCAACGCGCTAACTATGATTTACGAGTATAGTACGATAGGCCATGCATTTCACTACTCTGTAAGATTATATACTTTCTCTGATGCGTAAAAGCGCCATAGTATAGCTTCTAAATTGAAAGAATTCATATGACGCACATCTATCACAGTGACATGCTGTCTATAAAGTTATTTTTTTTAAATAAATCGCTCTCAATGGTATCATATACATTTATATGTAAGTATTTAATAATTTAATGTATTAGTCTTCAAATTTTGAAAAGAATTTCTCCTGTCGCCAGTGCCGCTTTCTGGGTAAAAGGCGCCTTTGTGCAAAGTTATATTTCAGCGCCCCCCTTAATGATAATGTATAATTTGCAAATTATCACATGTTTTAAATTTAAAATATACTTACGATTTTCTGAAAAATGTTTGATATTAATGAAATTTCCTTTGTTAGATTAATTCATGTAATCAATATTACTATACCTTGTTCTATTTAAGCCGTTCATTATTGCAGAGAATAGTGAATAGTTTTAATCTGTCTGATGGCTGAAATTGGAGACAAGAGATAAGTTTACCCAATGTAGTTTTGGCTACTTAAAACTGACGCTGACGTGAGCGCCATCTGCTGAATGGCTTAAATGAGACAAAGTATAAAATCGTTTGCAATATAACAATGTTAGATAATTTTTAATAACTTTTTTCTACTAAATTTGAACAGTAAATCAGGGAAATTCAATATCGGCATCCTATTCGAATAAAAAGGCATTAAAACCTCTGTGATGTTATCATTGTTGGTACCGTAGAATTTATTTAAAATTAATAAATAGTAGAGAAGTTCAAGTTTCACTGGAAATTTAACCAAGTTTAGTTGTCAAGCACAATAATAGCTTATTGTGTTTGGAAAAATGAACATTGCTATGAAACGCACGCACCACACGCGAATCAAATTACTTAGAGCAGGCATGTTTTATGTTTACTCCACAGTTCCGTGTATGGAATTTGTATGACTGCATGTGTTCGCAGCTCGCATCCAATTTCAGACAAAATTCTCATTTTAAATTAAATACCTACTTCGCAATATGAGTCGTTAATTGTATAGAATACATATACATATATAATTGCTATCTTTTTTTACTATATGGAAAGATAGAATTGTTTATTCCATACGAGTTTTAGACTATACCTTGTCTAACACTATTAAAGAAATATTTGCCTCGTCACTTGACAATTTAGCTAAAAATAATATACTCTATAAAAAAAACTTCAACAAGCATAAAACAAGGTGTATAATTAGTTTTTGTAATCATTTCTTTTATAATTTGACAGTTGAGGCCCTTGGGTGATCAAAGAAACAACGCTCCAAGCAAAACCGGCTTGATTTTAAAAACAATTGCGGTTTCCCATATATTTTAAATGGGTGAATTGAAAAGCTATTGGGTTTTGACTGAATATTATTCTGTAACAGTATGACAAAATGTGTTCATTCTGTAACAGTTTTCAGTTACAGAATGTACGATTTCAATAGTAGTGTTAGAGAATAGTAATTATAAATAAAAAATAGTGGAATATCTCGATAATACTCGTTGATAACGGTTTAAAATTGTTGCACCGCTGGGATCATTTATCACCAGCTTGAATTCTGTAAAGCATGGATGGTTTTGTTTTCATGCTAAATAAAAATTGTGCAACTAGATATAGGAAACACAACAAATATTTTTTTGGTTTAAATTCTATATTTATTAATTTAGAAACAACGGTTTTCAGAATTACATAAACTAATTTTATTCATTAGGTTGCGGAGAGGATATCTTGGAGGATGCAGGATGACAGGTATAGGGTAGCACATGGCATCCATAACCAAATATCAACCCTGTACGTAGGCTTGCAATAACTTACAGATTTAAGTGTCAACACTATAGACCGCTGACATCTAGACTAAACAGTACTTTTGTAGGTAAATTCTTTCAAAAAAATCAGCGAATTAATGTAAATTGATACACCCAGAAATGAATAATAAGCCGAAATGATATATTTTTACATACCCTCTCTCACGTACGCCGGATATCTACTTGAAACGTACATCTTATATAGGAAGTAATAAAATTTTATTAATTTTTTCCTGTAGTTACATAGTTTTAGTGTAAAATTAAAATACAACACTTATTCAGAATTAAACCACAACGTGCCGCGAAACTAATAGTAATTTACATTGCAAGACAATTGTTATCCGTGCGAGCACGTAAATTTCGGGTAACGATTGAGCATTGTACAATTTTATGTTATATTGAAACGTAAAAAAATTCTAAAAAAATCTGATGTGGCCAACACATGACCTCCCGTCAATTCCAATTTTAAAATAGCAATGAATTTTAAGTAAAGTATCACATCCGGTTGATCGTTCGTAAACAAAATCTAATTTGTTGTTCGAATAAATAGAAAAGTATGTAATTCTTCGAAAATATGTTAAGAGCGCCAAATTAAGTACCACTTTCGGTTTATCATATAGGTATAGTCAAAATGTAATGTTGTTTCAAATTATACACGTGTTTTAAATACCAAATTTGAGATGTTTTCGATCATGTTTCAAAATATTTTTTCAAAAAAATCTGTTTATAGCTTCCTGTAAAGTAGTACTTCCGGTTTATCAATTTTAGATAACTTCTAATATGTCGTTCTCATTAATATAAAAGTCTTAAATACCAAGTTTTGGATTGTATCAATTTATTTTTCACGAAAATCTGTTCAGAGCTTCAAATAAAGTATCACTTCCGGTTTATCAATTTTTGCTAAAATCTAATATTTTACTTTCCGTTATATAAAAGTCTTAAATACTAAATTTTACAAGTTTTGGAATATATCATAATATTTTTTTCACAAATATCTGTCCAGAGCTTCAAGTAAAGTATCACTTCCGATTTATAAATTTAAAAAAAAACAACATGTCATTCTTATTAATATGCAAGTCTTTAATACCAAATTTGAAAAG
Organism: Harpalus rubripes; assembly: GCA_963082715.1. NCBI lineage: Eukaryota > Metazoa > Arthropoda > Insecta > Coleoptera > Carabidae > Harpalus > Harpalus rubripes. Next base: position 55,320,308 of record OY720448.1, read on the forward strand.
TTTTCGATTGTATCAATATATTTTTAAGGAGAATCTCTTCAGAGCTTCTAGTAAAGTATCAGTTCTTATTGATTAATTTTAGGCAAAATCTAATATGTTGTTTTTCATGATATAAAAGTCTTAAATACTAAAATTAAAAAGTTTTGGATTATATATTAATATAGTTTTTCATTAAAAACTGTTATAAGCTTCAAGTAAAGTATCACTTCCATTTATCCAATTTTACCCAAAATCTAATCAACTCGTTATATGAATGCAGGAAACGCACATACACACATACACACACACACCCACACCCACACCCACACCCACACCCACACCCACACCCACACCCACACCCACACCCACACCCACACCCACACCCACACACACACACACACACACACACACACACACACACACACACACACACACACACACATAAACACACACAAACACACATAAACAGACACAAACACACACGCACGCACACACACACGAACACGCACGCACACACACACACACACACACACACACACACACACACACACGCACTCACGCACACACATGCAGACATGCAGACATCATCGTAAAAATAGTAAAATCGTATTCACTCGTCGTGCAATCTTCCATGCTCGCCACATAAAGTATCACTTTTACTGCTAATAACACAATATAGGTACTATTTTTGGGTTGTTCTATTATAAAAATAATGTAATTCTTTCAAAATGTTATAATTTTGAATATACAAACAATTTTGTGTGAAATTTGAGTTTACCGTTTATCTTTGCTATTTGTAAAATATTACAAAACTAGATATAACTATTAATTAATAGAACCATGTTTTTTATAATTGCAAAAAATGACATGTGCAATGAAAATTATTGCCAATAAATTCTGGTTTTATAACATGAACATACATTATGTAACAAATTTTGTAATTAAACTTTTAATTAATTATTTATAAAATTTTGTAATTATACCTATTTATTTCATTTTCCACAATAGAACATCCTAGTTTTAAAATATAATTTAGATTTTAGAAATTTTATAATGTACCTACCTAGTATTGTACTCATAGTACTTATGATTATAATATATTGTAAATATATTTTTACTTTATATTAATACATACGTACATTGCCTACACATAATTTTTATGTTAATTACAAGTATTGTAGTAACAGATTTTTCGAGTAAATTATTACGATGATAGGAAAATAAAGAAGTCAAATATAAAATAAACACTCTTTTATTACGAATACTCTTCCTCTAGACACATATCAAATACAACTAACTCCCAAATTACTATTTCCAAGCTATATAAATAGTGCATTACGTATATCACATACAAATTAAGTAACTACCAGAATTTGTGGCGTAACAAAATTGTATAATTTAAATAAAAATTTAAATTTTCTGTTTTATTATTCGAATTATCTAGAAGCCAGTTTTTAATGGATAATATAAAGTGTGCTATTAAAGGTTAGTATTAGATAACTAGAAAAAAAAAAATTTTTACATGTTTTTTCAGTTATGAAAATCGTAAATATATTATTTCATATTTTTTAACGATACAATATTTTCAATTAAAGAATTCGAAAAATTTAATTGACAGTGTTTCCGAGTATTAAAATGTTATTTCAGCGTACCTATACATATTTACCTTGTTATAATACATTTACATTTTTTATTTCGAGTCGTTATTGAAATTTCCCAATTATTTATTTTTGTTTATACTGTAACGTTTTATTTATTATTTAGGTGAAGTGTGAATATTAGACAATTGTTAATTAAAATAAAGGTTTATTAAACTATAACTAGATATTAAAGGTATTAAATAATGACGATTACTAATATTAAACAATTATTAAAAACTAATTAAGACTAGAACCATAATTAACTAGATAACACTAACTCTATTTATTTATTTAACCAATTAACACTACTTTTTATATTCTGGATATTACTAATTATTTATTTCACTACGCGTTCCAATCTTAGACTACCAGTCTGTTGCAGACTCTTGTAGACTGTTTACGCGATATTTATATCACTGTATTTATGTCACTATATACAGGGTGGGGCAGAAAAACCTATCCGATTTCAAATCCCTTTTTCCCAGAAGAGGGAGCAGGTAGAGTAGTGGGGTAAAAACCGGTAGAAAGCCGGTTTTATGCCATTTGTCAGTAGTCAACATGCCTTGGTCTGGTGAACATCGTGCTTTTGTTATTGAGCGGTTTATCGAATGCGGCGGTTCGATAATTGCTACACAACGTGCTTTTCGAATTCATTTCGGACTCGGGCGTCATGATCCTGTTCCACATCACGCTACGATTAAAGTGTGGGTGTCAAATTTTAGACAGACGAGTTCAGCATTGAAAAAGAAGTCGCCTGGACGTCCCAGGACAGCAACAGGACCTGAAAACGTGGCCAATGTGAGAGCCGCGATTGAACGTTCCCCGCGTCGTTCGGCGCGAAAACATTCGCTCGCTTTGGCGATTTCCAACCGCAGTATTCGGCGCATTTTGCACCGGGACCTCAAAATGCATCCCTACAAAATGGTTGTTGCACAGGAATTAAGTGAAAGGGATTTTGTAACCCGTACGAACCTGTGTCGCGATCTCCGAGAACTCCCAAACGACGATGTTGTGCTCTTCACGGACGAAGCCCATTTTCACCTTTGTGGTGCCGTTAACAGGCAGAATTTTCGATATTGGAGTGACGAAAATCCTCGAGAAATCCATCAGGAACCCCTCCATAGCCCAAAAGTGACTGTGTGGTGTGCTCTTTCCCGCCTAGGCGTCTGGGGGCCTTACTTTTTTGAAGAAAATGGGCAAACCGTAACGGTCAACAGCGAGCGCTATTGTTTCATGCTGGAAAATTTTCAATGGACATTCTCAGGGAACTGTTTCCCGGTCGCCTCATTTCCCTGAGAGGTGACCTTGGCTGGCCGCCGCGCTCACCGGATCTCACTCCATGTGACTTCTTCCTTTGGGGTTACCTCAAATCGAAGGTTTACCAGCATCGACCAAGGACCCTTCTTGCTTTACGAAGGGAAATTGCTCGGGCAATTGAAGAAATTCCTGTGGAAATGACGGTGAAAGTCATGGAAAGCTACCGCGAGCGCCTAAATCAGTGTATCCGCTCCCAAGGACGACATTTGAGTGATGTGCTTTTCAAAACTTAAATTTAAAAATGGCATAAAATTTGCGATATGTTAATAAAAAATTTTTTTGACAAGTTGAGTGGTTTTAATTTTATAACGTTTTGAAATCGGATAGGTTTTTCTGCCCCACCCTGTACTTATATCACGTTCAACTGTCCGCCTACCGACCTCCACAGCGTCTATACAGGGTGTTAATACTAAGTCGTTACACCCGAAAATAGTAGATAGAACTCATTAAAACAAACAACTATTTTTAGCTTAAATTTTTGATTTGGAGCCTCAGTTCATAGTTATTGGCATTCTCTTGTTTTTCGAAAAATCGTCATAACTCCCTTATTTTAAGGAATATTTAAAAAATACAAAAACTTTCAACAAAAATTAAACATTTTTAAAATCCATAAACTTTCTATTACAATATTTGTCTGAAACATTTTTTTCTAGCTGTCCAAAAAAAGTTTTTATTCAAATTGAATTGCAAGATAAATTTTAACAAACTGCAATAATCATTTAAAACAAATTAGGCTTGCTGCCATTAAACAAGAAAAACAAGAAACAAACAAGAAAAATAAAACAATAAACAATGAAACAACAAGGGTGGGACTAAATATGATTTTCAAAGTGGCCACCATTCGCAGCAACGCAAGCCCGGCAGTGTGCTTTGATGTTGGTGGAGACCTTCGCAAGGACTGCCTGCTTCTCTTTTATATCTTCTGCTGCAGCGACGATTCTAGCCACTAGTTCTAACTCTGTGTTAACCGGTGTCTCGTAAACAGAGGTCTTCATCTGACCCCAAAAAAAGAAATCTAGTGGAGTTAGGTCGGGGCTCCGGGCTGGCCACGCAACTAGACCTCTCCTCCCAATTCACTTATTCGGGTATTTTCTATTTAACAATGCGGTGACTTCTCGCGTTGTGTGAGCCGGTGCCCCATCATGCTGAAACCAAAGCCTCCGTCTTATGTTTAGTGGCAAGTCTTCAAGTAGTTCCGGCAGCACAGTATCCAAGAAAATAAAATAATTTTTCACCATTCAATCGTGCGCTAAATTTAAAGTAACTTGTTTTTGAGTACTTGTCAAATTCATTGTTTTCAGAAGCTACTTCGTTTTAAATGCTTTTTTTAGTTTGTTAATACTTATGCAAACCAAGGAAGTGAAAAACTTTTTTTTGGACACATAGAAAAAAATGTTTCAGGCAAATATTGTAATAGAAAGTTTATGGATTTTAATAATGTTTTATTTTCGAAAATCGATGGGGTGGTTTTCAAAATATCTTGTTTTGAAATTTTTGATTGGTCGCCATTTTGTTATTTGATGAAATAGAAAATAATTGTAAATACAAGTGTTTTAGAGAACCGAAAGCAAATGCTGAAAATTTTTGTATTTTTTAAATATTCCTTAAAATAAGGGAGTTATGACGATTTTTCGAAAAACAAGAGAACGCCAATAACTTTGAACTGGGGCTTCAAATCAAAAATTTGAGCTAAGAAAAGTTGTTTGTTTTAATGAGTTCTAACTACCATTTTCAGGTGTAACGACTTAATATTAACACCCTGTATAGTCAACTGACTCAACAGCGTCCGTATATTCAACTGCTCGGACAGAAGTCAAACCTTTCACCTCACTGTCTGTCTAATTATGTAACTAACTTTCTCCTTCCACAGCCTCAGTATCACCAACTGTCCGTATGCCACAATTCTTCAACACCATTGCCGAGTATTCACTCCAACTCGCTGTTACTGTCCTTGCATACCTAGCTTCCCAATACTCGTCAACATTACTGAGTATTCACATCCACAGCTATCCCCGTATACCAGTAACTTCCAGAGTATCTATTTCACTCAAAACTACTGCATACGCTCACTACGATACAGCTGTGATTCTCAAACTCACTAACACTCTATGTGAATATCTCTCTGCTCTAGAATTCTCGACATCATAATAACAATGAATACAAAAGGTTCAGGCGACCGGAAGTAATTAAACACGTCACGACTTGTCTGTTTACGTTGCCCGGCTGCTAGCGCGATTACATCGTCGCTATACTTAGACGCTTGTGCAGCGCAGCGGCGGTCTCACACGTTACAATAGCAAAATTCGTAATGGGATAGTTGCCTACAATGCATAATAATCAATAATCAAAATATGATATATTTTTTATGAAAAACATGTTTTAATATGAAAACATTGGTATAAGAGAAACTAAGTTCTTATATACCGATGCATACAAAACCAAACTATCAAGAAGTTTTTAGTGACATCATGGTGGAAACAGGAAGCAGACAAGTTAATTCCGTTCTGTATCAAAAATCTAGCCTAGGTGTTGTTATAGTTTTATGGTTTATATGGTGTGTGTGTGTGTGTGTGTGTGTGTTATTATAGGTATAGGCTACCTACATATGCCTATAAGGTAATTAGAAACGAGTACATAAAACCTATTTTTCTCTTGGCGATTTGGGGAAAAATAATTTTCTTCTATGTTTTTGGGTTCTGTATGAATAATACTCGTAAATAAATTTGAGTACATTAAAAACTTTTAAAGATATCCGATCAAGGTCATCTGCGAATTGTATGAAACAATATTTACGAGTAGCTCTGTCAAATTTTGTAGTGTCGTTCATTTAGTTTTTATGAGGGTTCACAAGATACTATTGTTATTTTATTATTATTAATATAAATGTTACAGTAAAAGCATTCAAAATTCAAAACTAAGTCAACTGGTACGTTTATTAGCAAATGCAAAACCAAATATGTTAAAAATAAGATACTGGACAAAATGTCAATGTCAATGACACTGACAGAAAATAAAGTTATTCGTACGGCTATGAATCAAGGTGACATATATAGATTAATAAATAAACTTACATTACAGTGAAATTATGGTCAACAACGAGCATCAATATAATATCCTAACCTAGTCGGAACAATAAGAATTTTTAAATGACATTTGAGTTATATCCACCCGTATCCCACACTCTTGTAGACTTTTCTAATAAGAGGGATACAGATGACCTTGATTGGATATCTTTCAAAAATTTTACTGTATACTACTTCATTAAAATTAACAAAATCATCGCGGCTTATTTCCCATTTCTGAGTGTCAATTTGTTTTTTTATTCACAGATTTCGGTAGTGTCGATATATTTGTACCGTTGATCGAACTCGAATCCGAATTGTCGAAATATAATTGGAAAAATAATGCAAAACAATAGTTGTTTATGATAAAAGTGTTAAAAATGATATTTAACCTTCGAACAAAATAAAATCACTTTTAACACGTATATCAAACATTATTTTTTCTAAAACACTTTTTTCATTTAAATTTGTATATCTAATAATTTTTTGTGATACGAGTATGCCAAAAATGTCGATTTGATCTTCCATTCATCATTATCCAGTTAATTAATTCACCTTTAACACTAGTGTTAAAAATAACAATGGACTGTCACTTTTCAATATTGGTGTCATAAAATGACATTTTTAATCTTAAAAATAAACATTAAAAGCTTACTTTTAACTAACAGATTTGTAGAAAAAGTTTATTTTTCATTTAATAAATTCTTGATATAATTAAAATGTGAAGGGAAAAAGGATGCAATTTTTTTTATCATGTATGTACATGCACCAAAAACTTGGTTTGCATAAATATTTGTATGAAATATAAAATGTTGGTAGGGATAGTTGATGTTAGCTAAGCAAACCTTTAATCCATTAGGATGTTATTCAGTTCCGCAAGACTTTCTCATACACATGTCCGGCGCGCGGAGGGCACAGCGATGACAAAGCAGCAGAAGTGTCAGGCCGCTTCAGTCAGAAAAGCCCTCGGGCCAAACAAACAATCTTACTGCTTGGCGTATGTCCCGACGTCTCGGACATACGAACATGGCTCGGCATCGTTTGTTAGGGCCTGCTGCCCTGGACCTTTAATCAAACCAGGCCTATTGGAACTCATGTTTGCTGATGGTCCCATGTCAATGGGTCCCTTTTAAACTTCAGATTCGCTCGCTTTTACTTTCGCAAATATGTTTTATGCCGTCAGCTTTTCTCTTCAAGATATAATGGTCTATAGTTTTCAGATGTTTTTCTCAGATTTCATGTATTTCCAAATTTCATATTTTTACGTTTTTAGTTTATTTCCTATTGTTACGATTATTCTCTTTGTTGTTGTAGACAATGGGGTTCTTTACTGTTTTTTCTACGATTAGGAAGTCGGATCAGCTGGACGATGTTTGCACATCTTTATGTTGCATTCACTGTAAATGAAGCAGATTTTTCATTGAAAATAAACTAGCTTCTAAATGGGAGTTGTAAAAGGAAAATATGTATACAAAAAAAAAAAAAAAAAACTAGAACTAGATAAATTAATAATTACTAAACGAATATACGAATTATGTCATAAATAGATGATATTCTACCCCTTACACCTGCAAGTATTGTACTGCAATTTCCTGCATCATCGTATACAAAATTTAAATTTTAGTACTTTATATTAATCTTGTTCAATATTACTTGCAATTTACGAAAAACATATTTTCATATTTTGTGTTCATAATGAAGTCAATACGAAACGCAATTACATGTCGAAGGAGCCTTCATTTCGATACGCAATTTTTTGTTTCAGACGGATGGTACTAGATCATAAATCAGAATTGACATGAACTTTAAATAATTCAACAAATCTGAATTTAATGTTACCATTGGGGGAACTTTAGAATTATTTATTTTTTTATACGTTAAAATATTTTTAAATAGCGTTTTTACTTTTATATTTTATAAAACTTTAAAAAATACCGGATAAAAAAATAAACGTTTGTAATATTTTCTTACCGTCATTATGGCGTACATAACATCAACAACTATATGCGAATTAGGTCTAGACATACGTGCCCAAAACATGCTTCATAGAGAGAGACAGAAGCAAAACACGGCCAACTGTTCCGTTTACATTTGACACTTGACAATTTAATTTCTGTGTTTATTGTATTTTCTAGGTTTTACTTTTACATATTTAAAATAAAATAATTTGCTTTTTGCGATTTGACATTGAATTTGACGTTTCAATATCAAATATAGAAGACATACGTTTACGTTTTCGTTCTAAACTACAGCTTGACCGGTGAGTCGTGACCGACCAGCTTGAATGCGCAGTAGCCTTAACTTCAAATTATGGTGGGGACTTCAATTCTGTGCCAGCAGCCTTATCTCTTTCTAGTGCGTTCTCTCTCTGCGCACTACTCATCCCCACAGCTCACGACCCAGCGGTCAAGCTGTAGCGCTTGTAGCGGACAACTACGGCGAATTAAAGATTCCGCATACGTCATCGTATTGGGGGCAATTTAACTAACGATAAATTTAATATTGTTTTTATAAAAAATACTCTATATTTTATTACTTTTATTAATAGTAATAATGCATGTATAGTATTACAGTAATATGGAAAAATCATTACATTTCGACAGACTAAACTCTTCCATTATGTACAACATTACACATACATATTTCCCTAAATCACATAGTTTAATATAAAAGTTTAAAAAAAAATTAGTATACTATTATTCACGAAAGATGACTATTCAAGGTCATTTGTTCGAAGAAAGAATACACATCACTTTACAGCAGTAGCTTAGCAACATTTTGTATTAGAAAGAGAAAGATTATTTGACCTATGTCTAATTAATTTATGTGGTGTGACAGATATACGTAAATAGTGGCATTACTTTCTAACACACTACAAATAACAATGACATGTCGTAGAATTACAGACATCTAATTATCTACTACACTGCCCTCTGTGCTAATATTTACCCAGTGGTGTTGACGATTAAATCAAGTTATTGTTCTTTGGTTTATAATTAAGTCTATGTTTTTGAATTTTGCAAAAACATGAGTGAAGAACATAAATCTTTCAGAAAGGCATTATTTAGAAAGAAACATAATTTTCAAATAAATTACTCTTATTTTTTTAGTTAAAATGTGTTCATAAGTGCATACGAAATGCAATGAAGTTATCTGCAAGTAATATTATATCAGACGGCTCACAAATGACCTTGAATAATTATCTTTCGTGAATAACAATTTATATAAAAGACACAAAATATATATTAAAAAATCTGATGTGGCCAGCACATTACCTTCCGTCATTTCTATGTATTATGTACAAATTTCATACAGAAAGTTCCTTGCTAAAGATTATATTTCTTGTACTTTACCTTCCGGCAGTTCCATGTTCTTAATGCAAATTCCATACAGAAAATTTATAGCAAAAGATCCTACATTTCCAGTAAAATTATAAGACACACACACTATGTCAATTTCACTTGACACTGACATCTTTCAATCAAAATTTTCTTAATATAGTAGCTGTTTCCACAGCTATGGCTACTTAATAAAATTTAATTTCTTTATAATTTTTTAACTCTATATCCATTTAATATGAAGTATAAAATGCAGTCAAGTCGTATAGAGAATAAAATATTCCTTAATAATTATAATAACATTAAATGTGAAAAAATGATATTTAACATAGTATTTTCAAGAAAAACTGTTAAAATCTTCAAATGAGAGTACTTCCCGTTGCCCAATTCTAACCAAAATCTAATCAGCTCTTCACATGGATGTAACGAAGAGAAATACGAAAGAATTATAATTTTTAGAATTGTAGTATGTAGACGAAAATTTTGTTACACACACACGCACGCACGCACGCACGCACGCACGCACGCACGCACGCACGCACGCACGCACGCTCGCACGCACGCACGCACGCACAAGCACACGCACACGCACACGCACACGCACACGCACACGCGCACGCGCACGCGCACGCGCACGCGCACGCGCACGCGCACACGCACACGCACACGCACACGCACACGCACACGCACACGCACACACCCGCACACGCGCACGCGCACGCGCACGCGCACGCGCACGCGCACACGCGCACGCGCACGCGCACGCGCACACGCGCACGCGCACGCGCACGCGCACGCGCACGCGCACGCACACGCACACGCACACGCACACGCACACGCACACGCACACGCACACGCACACGCACACGCACACGCACACGCACACGCGCACGCGCACGCGCACGCGCACGCGCACGCGCACGCGCACGCGCACGCGCACGCGCACACACACGCACGCACGCACGCACGCACGCACGCACGCACGCACGCACGCACGCACGCACGCACGCACGCACGCACGCACACACACACACACACACACACACACACACACCCACACCCACACCCACACCCACACCCACACCCACACCCACACCCACACCCACACCCACACCCACACCCACACCCACACCCACACCCACACCCACACCCACACCCACACCCACACCCACACCCACACCCACACCCACACCCACACCCACACCCACACCCACACCCACACCCACACCCACACCCACACCCACACCCACACCCACACCCACACCCACACCCACACCCACACCCACACCCACACCCACACCCACACCCACACCCACACCCACACCCACACCCACACACACACACACACACACACACACACACACACACACACACACACACACACACACACACACACACACACACACACACACACACACACACACACACACACACACACACACACACACACACACACACACACACACACACACACACACACACACACACACACACACACACACACACACACACACACACACACACACACACACACACACACACACACACACACACACACACACACACACACACACACACACACACACACACACACACACACACACACACACACACACACACACACACACACACACACACACACACACACACACACACACACACACACACACACACACACACACACACACACACACACACACACACACACACACACACACACACACACACACACACACACACACACACACACACACACACACACACACACACACACACACACACACACACACACACACACACACACACACACACACACACACACACACACACACACACACACACACACACACACACACACACACACACACACACACACACACACACACACACACACACACACACACACACACACACACACACACACACACACACACACACACACACACACACACACACACACACACACACACACACACACACACACACACACACACACACACACACACACACACACACACACACACACACACACACACACACACACACACACACACACACACACACACACACACACACACACACACACACACACACACACACACACACACACACACACACACACACACACACACACACACACACACACACACACACACACACACACACACACACACACACACACACACACACACACACACACACACACACACACACACACACACACACACACACACACACACACACACACACACACACACACACACACACACACACACACACACACACACACACACACACACACACACACACACACACACACACACACACACACACACACACACACACACACACACACACACACACACACACACACACACACACACACACACACACACACACACACACACACACACACACACACACACACACACACACACACACACACACACACACACACACACACACACACACACACACACACACACACACACACACACACACACACACACACACACACACACACACACACACACACACACACACACACACACACACACACACACACACACACACACACACACACACACACACACACACACACACACACACACACACACACACACACACACACACACACACACACACACACACACACACACACACACACACACACACACACACACACACACACACACACACACACACACACACACACACACACACACACACACACACACACACACACACACACACACACACACACACACACACACACACACACACACACACACACACACACACTTTCTAGTAAATTCGTACAATTTAGTAATCTCAATCAAGTCGCTTCATTCGCATTCACTGCAACAATTTTATAAAATATATTGCAAAAATATTCTGACACAAACATAACCTTGCTACTTTCTCATGTGTGATAAATAAATACTAACTTGAATTTGAAAAAAATTAAATAAAAAAGACTACAAACAAATTAGTTAGTATTTATTTTGCGGAATGATGAAAAATAATGTACGACAGTTTATATTTGCTAATTACAGATAACATGGTTCATATTGTAAATGTTCTTATATACAGCGTGTTAATTAAAAAGCGTCAATTTTTCCTTGCTCAAAACTTCTCATTTAATTCTAGACAAAAATATTTCAAACAAAAGTTGTAGATAATTCAAGGTTATTATTACTATAAATAATAAGCAATATGTAACATTTTTGACAAAAATGAATTGGAAACTTTTACGCAAGGAAAAACTTATGTCCTATTTTCAAAGTCCATGGCCTGTTTTTTGTTAAACTCTATGTATGAAAAAATTTATTTCGAAATTTAATTTTTTAATTTTTCATAGTGTGTTCTAATTGAGTATTGTTTTGATGCAAAATCAGATTCAATTAACTTTTTATTATGTAAAATATTTAATTAAAAAATGTTATTGACAGAATTCTGCGAACTACAATTTCAAATTTAACATTATTGTGGAACAAATGAACATTTTTATTAATGATTCATTTAGCTTTATTAAATTGTTGGTCTATATCATAGATGATTTTTTTAATAAAATCATTTCATATGATATTTCACATATATCAAATGTTACAATTACTAAATTGAAACAATGCAATAATCACAAAAACATTCTGTAATGAAAAAGTATATGACTAGCGTAAAAAAATTAATAGCGTAGTCTTGAAATCATAAAATATAGTTAAGTATTTTTTATAATAAATGTGCCCCTTAAGTCCAAAATAAGCTGACATCGACGAATCAGATAATTATGAATTCTATAAATTGTATTCTCATTCATTTCACAATAAATTTAAAAAGAAAACTGAGGCAAAAATATGTATTTTAGATAAATCTTGAATTGTTGTGACATTGTTTAATCTTTTGTTTTGAAAGCAGGTGTCTAGATTTTTTAAATGGCTAGTATTTCTCAAATTTTGATCTCTTATATTTCCGTAACCGTAAGGAATAAGACCTATGTCCATATAGCATTTTTTAGTCAAAATAATCTCAGGAACACTCTATTACACTATTCCTATACTCTGTACGAACAAACAAAATATAGGTATTATTTTTTATATACAGGGTGTAAATGAAATAAGTGCATTAAATTTAACCAGTAATATAACTCGTCGAGAGCGACAATATTTCTTAATAACTTTTTCTCGAAATCGCATATTTTTTTTAGCATTTTTACCACCCCGTAAATTGACGAGTCGTTCCAAATATTTTTGTGATAATTGAATGCAGTAGCAATAGCTATGAAAAATTTTGTTTTAGTAATTGTCAGTCCTGTCAGTTGTTGAAATTAAATTTTAACATTAGTAATAAACTTGTTTATAAGGTAAAATTCTGACAAAATGCTTATGTTTATGATTAGCGGATACACAGACATTGTAATTACCTATGGTGAAGTTCTCAAGGTCAACGAAGTTACACGAAAATCATCCTCTTCGTAATATTCGTAAATTTATGTTGTACCACATACAATATCTTCGTGATTATCACAGTTTGATGTGTCACATATGACAATTTGGAATATTTTAAAAGAGCAACAGTTACTTCCATACCATGTGCATAAATTTAATTGTTTCCAGCATTTCAATTTTGCGAATGAGTTGTATAGTTCACTGATAGAGCTGGATATATTAGAGAAAATGTCTTTAATAATGCACAATACGCTTATCTGGTCACAAAAATCCTCATACTGTAAGAAGGAAACACAATTTTCAAAAAATATCATTAATTGTTTCGGCGGGAATAAATTGACGAGTCATTGGTCCTCATATAATCCCACCTCGTTTAAATGGACAAAAGTATGTACTTACATTTTTTGAATAACGTATTCAAACTATTATGATTTGCCGTGTTGACACACGAAAATTCATTTCATAACCTTCATAACTAGTATGCTCTTCCTACGCTCTTACTCAATTCACTAAGTTCAGAAACCTGTATTAATACACAATTTTATAATTTTGTTATCCAAATTTCAAATATCTTTATTTTAAAAATTGTACTTTTACGAATTTATTATTAATAAATATGTTGTCCGTTGATCGTTTATTAATTACTGTGTTTACAAGTATGCAACCACCACCCGACAATTTTTGTGCTGTGTACATCGAACTTTGATTCAGACAGCTGAGGGCAGCAGAGATTTTGCCAGTGGCGGGTAACGAAATTTTAAACAAATCTTTAAAGAATTTTAACTCAAAAACTAGAAGATTTCGAAAAAAAATATTAAGAAAAATTGTTGCTGTCGACGAGTTACGTTACAGGTTAAATTTAATGCACTTATTTCATTTACACCTTGTATAAAGAATAACATAAAAAATCGAAAATTAGTAAAACACTCTATTGTTTTCGAAAAAGTACGATTTTTATAAAGAGATAAGTGATTTCGAATGTACACCATGATTTCATAGGCGTTGAATTAACCGCAGCTGAAATGTTTCGTTGCTTCTTACCCTGCTACAGTCGAAAATTCAATTTGGAAACTTCTCTGCAAATTTCTTTTGTTTTAAAATTATTCTTTCCTGTATACCGCGCCGGATTTAAGTTTAATGATAGCCCAGTCTTTCTCTTGAAGGATTCCGTGAGTGCCGCAGTTGAGGCTGACTGATTGCGGTTAAATGCTCGGAGTATTTTTGGTTAAAGTTTCAGTGCTTGTTGATTGAAGTGCTGTGGGTATTTAGGTCCCTCAACGAAATTCGGATGTTTTTCTACTTGTTGCGTAATTGATTTATCAAATAAATTATGACAAAGAAAACATACTTATTACATTAATTCTTAGATATAATTAGAGATGTGCAAATTTCGAAAACTTATTTTTTTGAAAGTTTTACTGTAAAATTTATTGAAAGTTTTACAAAATATTTCACTATGAATTTCATTGAAAGTTTCATATAATAAATTTCATCGAAACTTTCAATGAAAGTTTCATTTTAATTTCTAGAAACTTAACATTTGCCAGGTGAATTTGAAATATTTGGATCTCAAATTAACTAATTTGAAAATAAATAAGAAAAACAAAAGCTTCAAAACAAAATAAAAATTTATTATTCAAAATGTAATACAAAAATGTAAAAAATAAATATTAAACTATTTAAAATGGAAAGTTTCTTATTGTCTTTCGTATTTATTTCATTGAAATATCGTCAAATTCTATATTTAATAATACTTAAACTGTACAGAATCCTGAGTTTTATTTTCTAGAAATATATAAGTTCCAGCATTCAAACATAACTTGCACGTAGATAAGTGGAAGCGCATGCATGTCTGCATGACATCTGTGCAAGTTTATTGCAGAAAGTTGGGCGGCGCATGCGTAGTGTAGCTTATGAAAGTTTCATGAAATTTAAGGCTTAAAACTTTCATTTTTGAAATTTTTAAATTGAAACTTTCAAATGCTACATCACTAGATATAATACACATGTTCAATATACAACGGGTGATATATATAGCTATGAAAATAACAAGTGGCTAGAGCAAGCAGTGTTGTAATAGATAATCATATTTTTCATCTAGATAAAGATAACTAACATTTTTTTTATCCAGATAAGGTAGTAGATAATTAACTATTATCTAGATACTTTTCAGGTAATATGTATAGAATATACATAGCATGTTATAATAGATATAGGACGGAATAATAAATTATTTTGCATATTTAGAAATATTTTTTTATAGTAATTTAATCTGTATTATTATAATGTATTTAACAAAATTGCACACCAAATAAATAATAGAATCTGTGCAAATATGTACATTGCCTAATCATAAAACTGTAAAGAATTTACAAAATCGTACCTTCTTGACATCTTGACAAAAAAAGTAAATTTATATCTTTATAGATTAAAGTTCTGTAAAATTTCACAGGATTCTACAAAAATTACAGTTGTACGCTTGCGCAGCTTTATTTAATTTAAATCCGATTTGTATTAGAAAATAATTTCTTTATTGTTTTATTAAAATTTTCTTCTAGATGATTTTCAAAAAGTAGATAAGATATTTTTTTATTTTTATTTAGATAAGATAATAGATAACTTCGAAAAAAATTATCTAGATAAAATAATAGATAAAACTATATTATCTAGATGATTTATCTAGATGAAATTATCTAGATAAGTTACAACACTGATAGCAAGTTTCCGTGATATTTATTTACTATTATCAACAAAGTGTAAAATATAAATACAACCACAGATGTTTCTTCATATATTCGATACCTACTTATTTGGAATTACACTTAGATGGTAGGTGTAGAATTCTCTATCGCGACGAAAATGTTTTCTTGACCATTTTTTTACCAGCTGTTGTAAGGCAAAACAAATTGTTCATTTTTTTGTATCTACCCAAACCTTTAAAAACAATAGTTATTTTTGTTCCTCTGTCCTATATAATGGTTTAACATACTCGTGTATCTAAATCGCCCAGAAACACTTTATTACTGTCATTTTTCAAGAATTAGTAAAATGTTTGCTAATTGTAGTATTAAATCGGTAATTGTAACTTAAATGAACACATTTGAAGCTAAATGTAAATAATTATATTTGAATTTGTAATGTAAAACCGATAAAAAAATGTTTGTTGGTTTATAAATCCACGTCATTTGAAATTAAAATCTTTTAATGTTACCAACGTAAAAAGTACTTTGTGCACATTTAATATTTGCGCAATACATCAAATGCATTTAACAAACAATCAAATCTCCTCTGGTATATTAGTTAATGTCATGTAAATGTATCTTACCTAATATTTCAAATTAATTTTGAGCCGGATTACTAATAGATAAAGTAAATGTTATTTAAGATAATATTTATCTACCCTTTCTGTCAATCAAATATCTTTACAATAGAAACATTTGTCCCCCTTCAGTCGTATTCGATCTGGTAATGAAACTATTTTGAAAATAATTATTATTTCAACAGCAAAAAGCCGGTTCTTACGCTGTATTGATGCGGCAATCGTTCGATCGGCTCAGCCTCCTTCGCCACCCCTTAAACAAATACTATTATCGCAAACATCCACACATCTACAGCATTCACGTGAATCAGCGCCATCTGAACAAACAAGCATAAATTTACTTAACTCTGTTTCTAAATCAAAATCATCTGATTTGGCTCTAAACTTTCACAAACCTAGCCCGTAAAGTTTTCTTCGGAAAACAACTAGACACAACGAAAAAACTCTGTTTAGTTTGTTAGCAACCTGAAGGACTGGTTTATCAATCTTGTTAAGTTGTTAAGTTTATCTTGTAGTTATGTAGTTACGTTTAGAAACTAGTTTATAAAAAAGATCAAGTATTAAAATTAATTTTCTTATTTAACAATGAAAGTATTAATAGACATAAATCACATGAATATTTTAGACAATGACTACGTTTATCTCGACGTTTGAACCCGCTTGAATTTAGTAAATTCCTTTTCAATCTTCGAAATAAACGATCGAGATAAATATTTTAAGCCGCTTGAAAATGTCAAGTCAAGCCTATAAAATAACAGACTTGGACTTACGAAGCGGCTTGACTTCTGTCGAAATAAACAGTGAAGCTTCAAATAATATCATTTGTTGGTTATTTGCATTTTACCTCATTTTATAAAAGTCGCGACATAAAACTTAGTAAATTAGTCCAAAAGCGAAATATTTGGAGTGATGAAGAAACAAATATTTTTTAAAATATTTTTGAAAGAGAAGACTGATAACAACATGACAATTTTTAGATTTTGGGGTTATATATCCAGGATGAAATTAGATCATATACCTCTCCCTGTCTGCCTGCATAATCGAGTATTTAACTATCTTTTTTTCGTCGATACGAATTTAAAGAAGATTGAATATAACTCAATCCTATTTTCAATCCGCTGAGATAAACCAATAGAATTTTCAAGCCAAACGTAGTCTATGATTTTATGCTTGCAAAAATTTCGAACAGGCACATTAACCATTCATTGTAGAATCGGCCTTATATTATGTTAGTATTCTTAATACTGTCGAAACTTTTCAATAGAAAATAATAAAAAAAATGTATGTAAAAGACAGTAACATTTCAGAAAAGTAATTAGTTTCGGAAAAATAAATGTAATTTATCAATTTGCCTTTTCTGAAGCTGAATTTACTTTTTCTGAAATTGAATTTACTTTTTCTGATATCGAATTTACTTTTTCCAAAATTTAATTTACTTTAACTGAAATTGGAGTTACTTTTTCTGAAATTGAAGTTGTATTATGTATTACGTTTTCTAAGATTATCACCCCTATTTTGTAAGGAAGTTGTTATGTCCTGGAAACGTTGCTATAAATTTTAACCAATAGAAACAAAAGCAAAGCTTGTAAACGTAGATAGGATTTAGGAAAAGAATTCTGAAGTTTTATAAAATATTTTATTTCATAAAATAATGCTATGTGGCTATCGATTTCGTCTTATAAGACATCTTCAGGCCTACAGCTGAAAATAAAGTTTACAATAGTTTACATGGTGTTATATCATTTAAACATTTAAAGTATGTAATATAAAAATGCAAAAATTGGAAAAAATTTAAAGTTTTTTGAAAAGTTTTGAAATTGTCTAAATATTATAAAAATATATCAGTTTATATAATTTTTAATATAAAATGAGGAGTTTATTAAATATAGAGCTGAAAAGCGACATTGGATTATATTAATAATGTAAGATTAGAGATATTTTTGAAAATTTTTAGGTTAAGTGAACGTGACAACCATAAAATTAGAAAAAAAAATTATTTTTAAAAAATGAAATATATATAAAAAATTGTACTAACCGTCTTGAAGTATTAGTTCGATGAAATAGACATCGTCAAATTTGTAAAACTTGTTGAATTTAAATTATTATAACAAAGATGTTTTTTTATACGTCTTCATTGAGTCAGAGAGATGGGACTCATGAGATTTTTGTGGCAAGAAGCCGGAAATTTGGTTATAAATTTAGGAAATTATTGTATTTTTTATTTAGTTAATAAATGGCGGTAAACTTTTGAAAATATGTTGCTCTGGAAAAATTACGTTTTCATTGAGTAAAATGTGTTTATCTTTTAAATGTTTTAATATTTCATATTTTTCTAATAAAATGAGATTTTGTAATTTTGTTTCGGTGTGTAAAAGATGTATATTTTCTGTAGTAATTTTATGATTTGTATTTAATAAGTGTGTGCCCATTGCAGAAGATGGATTGTTTTTAAGGTGTTCGTTGAATCTAATTTTAATGTTTCTTCTGGTTAGACCGATATATGAATTATTGCAGTCGTTGCAATCTATTTTATATATGCCACCTTTTTCTAGATTTTCTGTTTTGGGTGTGTTATTTTTAAGAATTTTGTATAGATTCGGTTGTGATTTAGATGTTAAAATTGTGTTATGTTTTTCTGTTATTTCTGCAATGTGGTTGTGAAGATTTTTATAGTATGGGATTGAGATATAATTTCTGTTTTGTTTAATATGTTTGTATATTTTGTTATTTAATAATTTATTGTATTTTACTTTGTTGAAGACATTGTACATTAAAGAAAGTGGGAAGTTATTATTTAAACCTATGGTAAAAATTGTATTGAGTTCTCTATAATAGTCGTTTTTATTTAAATGTGTATTTAAGAGTCTATTAAAAAGAAAATAAAAAGCAGTTAGTTTTATTTGAGGGTTATGATATGAATTAAATGGGATTATTATATCTGTTGACGTGGGTTTTCTATATATATCGTAAGAAATCGTGTTATTGTTTTTAGTCAAAGTTAGGTCTAAAAAATTAATTTTATTTTGTTCTTCTATTTCTATTGTAAATTTAATGTTTGATAAGTTGTTTATAGTATTATGAAAAGTATGTAAATCTGTTTCGGAACCTGTCCATAAGATGAGTATATCATCTACGTATCTTTTCCAGAACAATATATTTTCACTAAGAGGTGCCTGCATAATTTTTGTTTCTAAATTATCTATGAATATGTTTGCTAATAAGCCGCTTATAGGGCTGCCCATGGGAAGTCCCTCTTCCATTTTATAAGTTTTATTATCAAAGTTAAAGAAATTTTGTTGTGCAGCTGATTTAAATAGTTCTATCAAATTGTCGATGTCTAATTCATCCAAATTATAGTTTTCTGAGAAATTTTGATTATTTTGTAAAATAGTTTTTAGTAAGGTTAATGTTTCTAAAGTAGGAATGTTTGTGTATAGATTTACTATGTCAAATGAAGCTAAAATAAAATTTTTGTCATTGTTTTTTAAATTGTTATCTAAATTGTAGATTAAATCTGTTGAATTTTTAATAGAATGTTTTGAATTGTATTTGAGATGTTTTGTAATAATGAGATTTAAAGTTTTTGATAGCTTGTGAGCTGGTGATTGTAAAGACGAAGCTATGGGACGTATAGATTTATCTGGTTTATGTAATTTTATTAGACTATATAAAATGGGTGTGCGTGGGTTGGATTCTAAATTTTGATATGGGAATGTGTTGAATTTAGCTAGTGTTTCTGAACATTGATTGACGGTTTTCCGTAATGATTTGTTATAATTTTTAATTGGGTTTCTAGTTAAGGAGGTTTTGTTGTTATCTGAGAAATTTTTTTTAGTTTTTTCTATGTATTGTTCCGTTTCTAAAATAACTATTCCCGCGTTTTTGTCAGCTTTAGTTACAGTTAAATTATTATCCAAAATTTTTTGCTTAATTGTTTTTAAATTATTGTTAAAGGATTTAGTATTCGGGTTTCTTTTATGATTGTCACATTCACTTACCTTAAAATTTTGTAATGTTTTAGTAATATCTGTTGTAATTTCTTGTTTTGCTGGGTGTTTTAAAATTTGTGCTTCTAAATGACATGCAATTGTTGGTAAATGTGGTTCTTTGTGTGGATGTGGTGCGAATTTAAATCCGAGGTTTAGGATGTCTTCTTCTGATGCTGTAAAAGTTGTTGTGGACAGATTAGTTACGCGAGGTGGAAAGTTGCGTCTGTTGTTTGCCTGGATTTGGTTGATTGTTTGTTGTTTTCGTTGTTGTTCTTCTTCTTTTTTGCTTATTAGACGTTGTAATTTGCGGTGACGTTTTTGGTCTGTTTCGTAATATGTATAAAATATTTCTTCTTCGATTTGTTCAACCAACGTTTCGTATTCAAGTGTGTGAAGATATTGAAGAAGATGTCTGTGAAGGAATTTAAGTTTTGTGTCGATGGAGCAGCTGATAGTTTCTTGTCGCCTCAGTTCTATATTTAATAATCTGCGATGAATCCCATCTCTCTGGCTCTGATTGATGATGTGGTTAAATTTTAATAATAGAAATTTTGGTGTAATACGGTTTGTTTTTACGGTGTGAAGGAAATTTAAATGTTGTTGAATTTTGTGTCTTTTTTCTAATGTATATTTCAGCTGGTGGAGTTTCTTGGGTATCCCCACGTTTTCAATTTTGTTGATGAATGACTCCAGATCAGAATTCATATTATTAACGTAGATAGGATTTAGGAAAAGAATTCTGAAGTTTTATAAAATATTTTATTTCATAAAATAATGCTATGTGGCTATCGATTTTGTCTTATAAGACATGTAGGCCTGAAGATGTCTTATAAGACGAAATCGATAGCCACATAGCATTATTTTATGAAATAAAATATTTTATAAAACTTCAGAATTCTTTTCCTAAATCCTATCTACGTTAATAATATGAATTCTGATCTGGAGTCATTCATCAACAACAAAGCTTGTAATTTTCATGTTTTATTCAGTGTTCGACTTTCTTACAAAATAAGGCTGATTATATATTTTAAAAAAATGTTGAAAAAAGTTTTTGCAATTGAAACACATTAGACTTTGTTGGAGTCAATTTCTTAGTGATTTGGAAAAATCTTTTACGGCTCATGGGGTTGAAGGTTAGATCGACGATTCAATTGAAATTGAAAACTTTAATAAAGCTAACAAAAGAAATGTTTGAGGACTATGAAATTGTATGGGCTGTAGAAATGGCATTTGAATCTTGTGTAGAAATCATTCATAAAAACACATTTGATTTATCTCCGAACTCAGGATTATATTTTAGCAACGGTGACAATACCATTAATGAAAAAGTTTGTAATTTACGTAAAAAACAAATAGAAAAATAGATGCAAGGGTTTTATGTCAAATTATTTTCTTGTATTAGTGCAAAAATTGCAATCCTCATCACTAAACTGTATTTTGGGTATTTTGGCCAGTACAATATTTTCCCCAAGCCCATTTTGTTTTACATTAATGAATTTAAGAAACTTGTGTGAAGCAGATATCGGCGATCAAAGTTCATAAATTCTGTTTGAGGTTTGATAAACCTGACATGACAGAAAGATTTTTTAAACATTCGAAAAATGAAAATTCGACATTTTTAAGGAAACTGTTTTACTGATGTTTTAATTAATATTTCATTAAAAATAAGGTTATCAAAAATACATTCAATGTTAGTTATATAAGATATTAATCTTAATAATTAAATTAAATAGCACTTTTAAAGAAAATAATTGTGTAATTACAGAAGAATGCAGATGCGTTGCCAGTGGTCCAGTGTTTCGTAATCTACACATGTCATACTACTTATGACATTAAGTTTAAAACCACCCTAATGTTAGATTGGGTTTAGTTATATGGGTTATCTTAAATTTGAATGACAAACGATAATGTAAATATTTATTCATAGATATGTATTTAATAAATAAATTTTGTTAAAAAATGCATTGAAGAATACCTAAAACTCCGTGTTAATTTTCTTAGATGAATTTGGTTTTACATCGTTGAACATTTTAAGCACACAACAAGTGAGTCATTGAGTCGAAGAAAAATATAGGGAATTTATTTGAAAGACACCCGACAAGAGTTTCGCTTTGTTTAACCCCTTCGCAGCATTGTTATTCTCCGACGTCTTGCCTTCTGTGATATATCCGTTCTGTCTTCGCCTACGTGCAAGTTAGATTGAAATCTACTCTTTAATTTAAATGCTGGGTATCTACGATGATTAATTAGTTTTCTTAATCATTCCTGAAAACTTGGTGTTGTTGTTGTTGGGAAGAATTCCCCTTTAACCGAATCCACACGAATTTCCTCGAATTTCGACGAAGACGACAGAAAATTCGCGTTTTGATTGAATAAGTAACAAAGCAACGATAAATCCTAGCGGATGTCTAAGGTTTTTATTTTTTAATTTAAGATGAGTTTGTGAAGTAATTCTATCTGTCAGATCCAAGAAATGTAAGTTAATTTGAAATTTTGATGCTCCGAGTTAATTGCATGATAAATTTTGAAATAAGATGGAAGCGTTATTTATATAAAAGTAAATCTAGAAAACTTCTGATTAAAATTTATTGTCTAAAGTAAAACCTTCCAATTAACAATATTGATGGAATTTATAAATGGATAGAGATTATATTTTGTACAGAAAATTAATTAAATTCATTATTATTCTTTATTTCATAGTATTTGATTTATTATATAAAAAATATTCGTGCAATTTTTTAAAATACAAGATGAATATTTGAAAATCGCTGTTTTATTTTTAAATTTAAGTTAAATAACTTTTTTCCCCTATGAATATATATTTTTTGAAATAATTTATTAGAACAAAGAACAAAGAAGTACTGCTACAATAATAAAAATTTGAATACAATTATTAAAATGACTAATCACACAATAATTAATTACAATAATTATTACTGTACGTCAAGCATATGAACATTATGTATATCAAGACTGAAAATAATTTAGTGAATACCTATTTGCAGGTTCCTTAGATTAGATCCATTTTTTATCTGGCATAATATACTTTTTTGCAATCTGATTCCTTGAATTTAAATGCTTTGGTTCTAGGAAGTATCTTTGAAGCCGGCGCCGGTTGCCTTGAAATAACCAGGTAGCCGGTGGTAGTTGTATGAAGTACAAGCAGAGCTGGGCACATTACCCGCAAATTGTAATTGTATTACCATTACATTATTTTTAAGAAGAAGGCTCAGAGTTACACATTCGACATTACTTTTTTAAACTGTGATAAAAGTAATGTAATTACCATTACAATTTATTTGTAATGTCTTTACACATTACATATGAGAGGAATTAGATTTTATTAAATAAAGGAAAGAAATGCTTGCCGGCGGGATTTGAACCCACGATCTCAACATCAGTACTGTTGCGTGTTACCAACTACACCACTGCTGGGCTACAAATCCGCCAGTCTATACAATCTTTTCTTAAGTTATATTCTCATAGACTTGTATATGAGACTCGCATCACATGTTAGGTGTGAGGTATATCTAAACTACTACTACATTTAAACACCTGTGAATTGTCAAACATTCGCACAACCTTATCAGGAATGTATTGCAAATAGAAGATTAAGATGAATGTAAGTGCTATTTTTAATTGATTTTTAAATCAAGGAAAGAAAGAAAAGAATGCTAGCCGGCGGGATTAGAACCCACGATCTCAACATCTGTACTGTTGCGTGTACATTCCTGATAAGGTTGTGCGAATGTTTGACAATTCACAGGTGTTTAAACGTAGTGGTAGTCTAGATATACCCCACACCTAACATGTGATGCGGGTCTCATACACAAGTCTATGAGAATATAACTTAAGAAAAGATTGTATAGACTGGCTGGTTAAAAATAGCACTTACATTCATCTTAATCTTCTAGATTTTATTGTTTACGTTTTTTTATATTTATATGTGTGTAATTAAAGTAATACAACAAAAAAATACAACTGTTTTAAAAACTAACAGCTAGTTGCTTCAGTGTGATTATGATGATAGTAATGTGTATGTCTATAAATTTAAAATACAATTGTGCCGATGTTATTTGCCATTAGATAAAAAAAAACAATTACGTTTAAATGAATTGTAAAAGTTGTGATTCTCATACCTACTAGTATCCGATATAATTTTAACTTGTGGTAAACTCAATATTATGCTAGATGTGAGTAATAAAATCATCAAAGAATATCATCCGATTTATTTAAAAAGTAATGTTATTCAAAAACTTGAGTTGTATCCATAAAAGATGTTTAATATTTAACTAGATATGAAGAATAGTAAATACAACACAACAGTAGGATAACAAAATAAAAACATTTGGAGGGCCGACAGTGACCATAATGGACAGCACCTAGCAAATCTTGTACTTCTACTGAGTTTTTGTTCTTATAAAATCGGTTACGATCGTACAAGTCGAACAAGTTATTTCTTATCTAGGATATGCGCATGCGCATTTTTAGTAATTATAATATAAAATTACAAATTACTGTGAAAAAGTAATGCAATACATTAAAAATTACTAAGATATGAATGTAATGAAAATAGCATTATAAAATTACTTATTAGAATAAAATGTAATCAAATTACATAATGTCATTGCGTGTAATGCATTACTGATCCCCCCCTTCAGTATAAGTTCATCGCGACTGCAAATATGGGAGTCGGCGTTTTATACGTAGATTATGTTATTAGATTATTATTAGAGAACTAGCCAAATCCGAAAACATTATTTTAGTGCAAATGAAAATAGAGTGCAATTATAAGAATTATTTTTATTATTTAGCAGGCACCGGTTGCAGATGTGAGAACCGGCGCCGGAAACCAAGGCACTGACATGTTTCTATTTTGTAGTGCACATGAAATTTTCCAACGCACATATCTTCACAAATACACAACAGTAGTACAGCAAGCACGGTTAGGGACCACTTTAAAGTCATTTACCATAGAGTCCGTATCAGTGTACATGAAAGAAAATGACCAGTCGTTTACTAGTACGAGTAGTACGGACGAACATGATAAACATTAAATTAACATTTTATCACACCTAAAAGGACTCGGGTAAAACACAACAGACCGAACAACCTTGAAGTCGTCCCAATACAGCGGTTACTATTCTAGTCACGTAAGTTTTTTCGACTCTTGTAAAAAGTCCGAAATATAAGAAACAAGCTAGTACATATGTATAAAATCAAAGCTAAATAACACTTTGAAAACGAAAAGAATAGAATGTTTTATTTATTGTCAAAGTGTAAAATAGAATCGACAGTAATGCCATTTAAGAGTAAATTACATATTTGATTTTATCTTTTAATTTTTAATATTCAGCTAGTGTATGTTTTACAGAAAAATATGTATGTAGGTAATCTGAAAAAAGGAGAAGTAGTCGGAACGCAGTCTTAAAGTGTTTATTTGATTTTAAACCGACGTTTTGATCATACAATGATCATATTCATGGTTAAATCAAGTCAAGAAAAAAATGATCGAAACGTCGGTTTAAGATCAAATAAACACTTGAAAACTGCGTTCCGACTATTTTACCTTCCTTCAACAACGTCCAGTCGATCATTGCTATTCCAATAGTATGAAAAAAGTTTGGCGCCATGAATTTAAATTTAAGGTATGTATAATTGCCCGACTTTCAAGCGCCATCTACTCCTTTCAAAATACAGTATTATAAAAATGACATTTGTACATTTGGAATTTGATTCATAGGCTAAGACAGATCGAAAATACATGTGGGTCCCTTTTTGAAATATTCTATATAAAAGAATTACTACACATTTGTCTGTCACTTAGTTTATCAATTTTCTTAGATGAATTTAACTACATTAAGATATAAGGCGCTGTACAAACTAAAATATAGTATAGAACCCAACTATATTTTCTCCAGACTCTGTCTAGACTTTTATTGTGAATATATCTGTCTAATTTGATCTGGTATACTTACAGCAACAAGATAGAAAGTTGACAAGTTTAGGATACATAATTAGGTTTCTCAGTTCTGGTACCTTAGCATTGTCAGTTATTTACTCTTCCTCTTTGTTTCTCACGCGTAGTTTTTAATTAAATTGCTGCTAGCTTGCGTAAGATACACGTTCGGTTGGCGACACTGAGGACTGACGCTCTTGACTCATGTCAGGATTTGTGTCATCTCACGTCCCTTTTAATTGTGAAACAGGAAACTAAGCAACTCACAATTCACTACTAGTTGTCTTCTGTCGTAATTACGATTTGAGGTGTTTTATATGTAATTGAGTGAATTAATTTCAGATTAAAGTTTACCATAGTTGTAAGTTATAAAGAAAAATGTTACAAATAAAAATGTAAATTTATCGATTATAGTGTAATATGGGACGCCCACCGTCGCCGTCACTGTAAGCGAGTGTCTATTTATAGCGGTGACGTAATCGCGCTAGTAGCCTGCCGATGTAAACAGACTGGTCGCGACGTGTTTAATTACTTCCGGTCGCCTGAACCTTTTGTGTTCATTGTTATTACGTGTTCGAATATTCTAGACTGTTCTAGAAAATAATGGGAGCTGTATATAAAGGACGTAGCTATGCTAGACAGTTAGTTAGTTACATGGAGAGATATAGGGATGTTCATATAGAGTATTAGTGAGTTTGAGAAGCACAGCAGTATCCTGGTGAGCGTATACAGTTGGTGTCGAGTAGGTACTCGGGAAGTTACTGGTATATTGGGATAGCTGTGGATGTGAATACTCGGTAGTGTTGACGAGTATTAGGAAGCTATAGTGTACGAGGACAGTAACGGCGAGTCTGGAAGTTACTGGTATATTGGGATAGCTGTGAAAGTGAATACTCGGCAGTGTGGACGAGTATTGTAAAGCTAGGTATACAAGGACAGTAACAGCGAGTTGCGGTGGATACTCGGCATTGGTGTTAAAGAATTGTGGCATACAGATAGTTGGTGATACTGAGGCTGTGAGAGAGAGTTACATAAATAAACAGACAGTGAGGTGAAAGGTGTGACTTCTGTCCGAGCAGTTGAATATACAGACGCTGTTGAGTCAGTTGTATATAGACGCTGTGGAGGTCGGTAGGCGGACAGTTGAACATGATATAAGTATATAGTGATATAAATATAGCGTAAACAGTCTACAAGAGTCTGCAACAGACCGGCAGTCTAAGATTGGAACGCGTAGTGAAATAAATAATTTGTAATATCGTGGAAATAAATAGTAGTGTTAATTGGTTAAATAAATAGTGTTAGTGTTAGTGTTATATAGTTAATTAAAGTTTTAATCTTAATTAGTTTTTAATAATTGTTTAATATTAGTAATAGTAACTTTCTTTATAGTTTAATAAACACTTAATTTTAATTAGTAATAATAGTCTAATATTTACACTTCACCCAGATAAATAAAAACGTTACAATAGTATAAATTAAACATTTTTAACTACGGATTCCTCAATCTAACAATAATGGGAATGGTTGATTAAGTTTTGGTAACAACTGGACAACCGGAAGTAGTAGTTACAAGATAAAAATCATCTTAATATTATTTATCGAAAATTTATGTAAATACTTATAGTAAAGAACGTTAAATTCTCAGATCAAACTACTTCAAGGCAAGAAATTCAAATGTTTGTAATTAACACATAAATGTCACTGTCAAAAATATTTGTATGCCACTGTCAAAAATATTTGTACATCATTATGAAAATAAAAAAAGTCAACAACGCAGAAGAATATACGTAAAAATCTGATGTGGCCAACACATAACCTCTCGCCAGATATTTTACCTGGTTGTACGCATAAAACGAAAAATATTTTTAAATACAAATACATATAGATATTCATGTCTCACTACAAAATAATTCTCACATATATTTGCAATATCTATGGGATATTTTAAAATAAATTATGTACAATACTTACATTTTCTTAATATTCAATATCCTGAAATTTTCTTTTTCTACTTTCCTTTTCTTTTTCTTTATATTCGTCATTTTTTCGCAAATTCCTTTTACATTCTTTTTTACGTATATTCTTTTGCGTTGTTGACTTTTTTTTATTTTCATAATCTTCATAATATACAAATATTTTTGACATAGGCATACAAATATTTTTGACAGTGACATTTATGTGTCAATTACAAACATTCGAATTTCTTGCCTTGTAGTAGTTTGATCTGAGATTTATTACATCAAATTATTTTATATGCCTTTCTTTATCTCTAAATCTATAGAAGATATAATAATGAATTTATATTTATCGAATAAAGAATTTAACGTTCTTTAATATAAGTATTTACATAAATTTTCGATAAATAATATTTAGACGATTTTTTTCTTGTAACTACTACTTCCGGTTGTCCAATTGTTACCAAAACTGACTGGACTCTTCCGATTATTGTTAGATTGAGGAATCCGTAGTTAAAAATGTCTTAAGTCTCATAGAATTTGAGATATAGTGAATCCAACATCCACACACACACACACACACATCCACACACACACACACACACACACACACATACGGACATCATCGTAAAAATGTTATAATCGGATACTAGGGACCTTAAAACGTGCTTATTTATTAAAATCTGGATATGCGATTTTTAGCATGAATACAATACCTCTCTTAGCGAGAGGTAAAAAATCTGATGTGGCCAACACCAAGCCTCCCGCTATTTAATTTTTATTAATTTAAATATATATATACATATTTACATATTTAGTTATTGCGGAAACTGTATTAAGATCCATTCCATATACCTAGGGTTCTCTTTACTATTTTCTTTTTAAAACGTTTCTGTTATTAATTTGAAATGATTAGTTCTTTGACAGTGACATTTATCTGTCAGTTACATACATTTTTAGATATGAACTATGCAACCAAGGAGATTTGCTTGTTTAAAGCGTAGGCTCCGGGATTAAATTTATAGATAATTTTATAAATTTTTCCATAAAATGTATAGAAAAAGTATTAATGCAAATCTGTACAAAATTTAATAATTTTTAATTTTTATAATAACATTAATCTCGAAAAAATAACATTTAAAGGTATTTTTCGAAAAAAAACTATTTTGAGCTTTTAGTGAAGTGCCATTTCCGGTTATCCGATTTACACTAAAATCTAATGGACTCTTTCCATTGCAGAATATTTCGAAATACAAGGTTACAAAATTTTCTGAATGATAGTATTTGAGTTAGAGTAAAAGATTCACACACACATACACACACACATACATACACACATACATAACATAAAATGTTAAAATTGGATTCTAGGGACCTTAAAACGTGGTCATTTAGCAAAATCTCGATATGCGATTTTTAGCACGATCCCTATACCTCCCTTACCAAG
The DNA here is from genome assembly GCA_963082715.1 of Harpalus rubripes. NCBI lineage: Eukaryota > Metazoa > Arthropoda > Insecta > Coleoptera > Carabidae > Harpalus > Harpalus rubripes. Next base: position 55,350,761 of record OY720448.1, read on the forward strand.
GGTAGCGGGAGGTAAAAAGAATATACAAGGAATTTTCGAAAAAATGACGAATATAAAGAAAAAGAAAAAATATCTGGCGAGAGGTTATGTGCTAGCCACATGAGATTTTTAAGAATATGTCCTGGTATTTTTATTTCTGGTTAAACTTTATTGTCAATTATAAGAAATGTCGCATTGAAAAATTGACATATGTGTAATTTTTACAACTTATGTTATAATATGGATGCCATATTTTTCATTTAACTGACAGTTCGAGTTACGCAAACTACGAGTATTACAAATGGACATTGTAATACGTGTTGCTCATACTATTTTTCCTGTTTTGCATTAATTACTTTTATTTCAAAATTATTATTGAAAGGAAGTTACTTACAAGTTAGGTTAGATTTAAAATTTATATGTATTATGTTATGAACCTAGAAATAAATACTTTAATATCAATTTAAAAGAGTGCTTTCCTGTTTGATATAAATATTTTAATATAAAAGAACTAATTTCAGCAATTTTCCTTGAGTAATGACAGGTAATGAAAAATAAAATAAAAGATATTTATTTGACCCTTAGACTAAGTCACCAACTTTACAATTTAAAAAATCCCCGAAAACATTTATACAAAATAGACCTTTTCAATTTAAAGAGATAGAAGATATGCACAATGGAAATCTGCGCATAGTAAGAACAACTCAGATCCTTGGCGTTTGTTTCTAAAAAAAAAAAACGTAAAATGTGAGAAATATGTCAGATAATTTTTAAAATACTTATCGAAATAAGTTACAAAAGCTTTTATTGAAGTTAAAATGTCTAGCGATGCAAATTTTCACCGAGAATACAGGTATTTTAATGACTGCAATATTTTTGACGTTTCGTTTCACAGCCCAACTGGCAGTTGTTCGCGCCATTTTTTTACTATTTGCAGCGATAGAAAGAGATAGTCGTTAAATTGAAAAGGTCTGTTGTTCATTGTAACTCTGTAAAACAGTTGTACGAAATTCACTTTGTGTGTGCGAAACAGGAAATTTATATTAAGAAACATAAAATTTGTTCGATGAATAAGAAATGAAAATGCTGCTCTAGTACAAGTAAATATAAATATTCATAATACTTTTATTTCAGCCATATTTATTTCTTCTGAACTCATCATATAAGTGAACGGCTTTTGAAACGTGCATTATTGATAAAATTTGTCTTTGGACCAGTCTCAGCGTATGCCTTCGCACCTGTCTGTCTTACGCATTTCTCTTCAGCCCCTCGTAATTCCCTTTGGATATGTATTTACATTTCAAACTATAAAAAATCTAATTTCAGTAATTTTCCATGAGGAATTACATGTAATGACAACTAAAGTGAAAAGTATTTATTTGACACTTAAACTAAGTTACCAACTTCACAATTTAAAAAATACCCAAAAGTATTTATACAAAATTGTTCATTGTAACTCTTTTTTGACAAAAAAAATTGTACAAAATTCACTTTGTGTACGCGAAACAGAAAAAAGATTTTACGTAGCAGGTGTCAGCTCTTTTAGTTTTTGAGATCCCATTGGAGTCAATTTTAAAATGCAATATATTGTTTTATCGTGACGTAAAACGACACTTTTATCCAGGGTTAATAACAGGAACAGGAGTTTAGTATACAGGCCTACTTTCTCTGATCTCAAAAATCATCCATGCTTTATACACTATCAATATCACATAATTTTTCTTTATAAAAAGTAATACGTATTACTTGATCTTACTTTATTAAGTTTTGATAATATCTACTTACCCAAATAAAATTGGCGTAAAGTTATGAACGAAATATATAATCATTCACTTGACAGCTCGATTTTCTTTTTGCTTGAAGTTATGAGAAATATGTCAAATCTTCTATCAAATGACAGGTCCCGATAAGAGCTGCCATGCACAAGTGACAAAAATTTGACTGCTCGATCGGCTTTCAATCATAATGTCCCCCATTTAAAAGCTAGAATATTTATCAAAATAAATATTCAACAAATTTGTTCTTTAGGAATTTTTTGAATGTGATTTTTTAATTTTGGTCCTACTGAGATACATATTAGATTTTATAAATTGGAAAGAATGAAAAATTTTATACTTTTTAAAAATAATATTTGGAGTTTCGCAACCAGATACTTAAAACTACTATTTAAATTAATTTTAATGTTTATAGTTTTAACCAAAATAAATAAATTAATTAATAAAAATATCACCATGGCTGGGTGTGCCAATCAGCTTTGTACACAGATATCGGTAATAATGAAATATTTGCACATTGAAGCGCTTACCAGGCGTCACCTCACGGGAACACATTACTGGCGTGGAGAATGCACCATAGGGGTCAATTTTGTGCCATTTAAAATTCAAAATAATTGGCGTCGGTCGGGATCGAACCCGATTTCCCAGATTCGTGACCTAGCACTCAAGCACGCGGCCACGAGACCCCATATAAAATAACCCTTGGGGATATATTGTACAATAATAAATACGTATTTTATTCACTCACTGAAAAAAGTATTTAATCCTGAAGCCTGTTTTACATTTTAAAAACTTGTTCAAGTTCAATAAATTGAACTTAAATTGTAATAGTAATTTACATTGCAAGACCGTGCTCAGAAAATTATGGGCGTGCATGATATCTAACGAGCGAGCGAAGCGATCTTGTTATCCATGCGAGCATGTAAATTTCGAGTAACGGTTGAGCATTGTACAATGTTTTATGATATACTGAATTGTAAATAATTTGAAAAAAAAATATTGGAACGTACTGCACAATACATTAAACTATTTGATTGAAATAGTCTTTGCACGGACTTCTTTACGACTAGACACAGAGCTCTGTAATAAGACGTTTACGATTCAGTATATCGTAAAATAAATTACCAATTTCTATCCAACTGTTTACATTTATCAATTTTTACATCTCGCTAAGAGAGGTATTGTATTCATGCTAAAAATCGCATATCCAGATTTTAGTAAATAAGCACGTTTTAAGGTCCCTAGAATCCGATTATAACATTTTTACGATGATGTCCGTATGTGTGTGTAGATGTGTGTGTGTGTGTGTGTGTGTGTGTGTGTGTGTGTGTGTGTGTGTGGATGTGTGTGTGGATGTGTGGATGTTGGATTCACGATTTCTCAAATACTATAAGAATTAAGACATTTTTAACTACGGATTCCTCAATCTAACAATAATGGGAAGAGTTGATTAAGTTTTGGTAACAATTGGACAACCGGAAGTAGTAGTTACAAGAAAAAAATCATCTAAATATTATTTATCGAAAATTTATATAAATACTTATATTAGAAAGAACGTTAAATTCTTTATTTGATAAATATAAATTCATTATTATATCTTCTATAGATTTAGAGATAAAGAAATGCATATAAAATAATTTGATGTAAAAAATCTCAGATCAAACTACTACAAGGTAAGAAATACAAATGTTTGTAATTGACACATAAATGTCACTGTCAAAAATATTTGTAAGCCACTGTCAAAAATATTTGTACATTATTATGAAGATTATGAAAATAAAAAAAAATCAACAACGCAAAAGAATATACGTAAAAAAGAATATAAAAGGAATTTGCAAAAAAATGACGAATATAAAGAAAATGAAAAGGAAAGTAGAAAAAGAAAATTTCATGATATTGAATATAAAGAAAAAGTATGTATTGTACATAATTTATATTAAAATATGCCATAGATTTTGCAAATATATGTGAGAATTATTTTGTAGTGATGCATGAATTATTATTTGTATTTAAAAATATTTTTCGTTTTATGCGTACAACCAAGTAAAATATCTGGCGAGAAGTTATGTGCTGGCCACATCAGATTTTTTTCATATTGAAATATTAAAAATCATTGACATGTAACAGTCATATAATTAAATTAACATGTTGGTGTGTTATTAAAATTACTAAAATGTACTAAAAAATTGAAGGCAAAATAGAACATGCTCGATTTCCAGCTTATTCAGAGCTTGTTAAAAATTTAAAATTGACAAATGCAATGCAAGGTTTTCATGCATTTAAGCTAAATATTTAGAACTTGGCCAAGTTCTTAAAATTTGCGAAAAAATTGACAAATGTTATTCATTTACAACATAAATCACTATAATTAAAATGTCAGTCTATCGAAAAAATGAGGTTTTCTTCTGAGAAAACAAAATTCATCCACTCTACAATAATATTTAAATAAGTTTTAGAAGAGAAACTTTTTGTATTATGCTTTCAAAATGGAAAAGAATCATCATTTTTTCTACATTATCGTGGAGAAGACATAACTTATGAGAATAAAAGTGGTATTAATGTATTTTAAATTACATTGTATATAATCCATATTTACAGAAGACAGATTCTACAGACAAATTTAATTTTCGAGTATAAATATTTATCCTTGTTGTTTTAATCATTTTCCTAAACAAATATTTGTATCCTAAATTAATATGTTGAAGTTGAATTTGGAAAAAGAAAATAATTTTGCGTGGAATATAATTAAAAGCAAAGTATTACACAGAGGAAACAATAGTTAATGAACTAATAGCTGTAAATATATTCAATAATAACAGAGTTTAAATTTATTATGTACCTACTTGTTTGTATAATTTATAAAAGTAATGAGAATACTTAAATGTGCGAAATTTCTCGACTGTTGTGTAGATTATTAAATTAGGGGTTAACAATTAATAATAATAATAATAATAATAATAATAATAATAATAATAATCGAATTTATTTTCATTTGATGTACATTTCGGTACATATGAAAAGCATCAAAAAACCAATAGAATATAAAAAATCTGATGTTACCAACACATGACCTCCCGTCAATTCCATGTCGTAAAAATAGTAAAATCGTATTCTAGGGAATATTAACATTGAGTTAACAGTTTGTAAATATGAAATAAATTGTGAAAACAGTAAGTTGGTTAGAGCACTGTCCCGGCAAGATAGGTGTCTCGGGTTCGAATGCCGATGGCTGACAATTTTTCACAATTTATTTCGTATTCTAGGGACCCTAAAACGTGCTTATTGATTAAAAACTCATCATCGAATTTTTTGACCAAAGACAATACCTTCCTTAGGTGATGGAAGGTAAAAAAATATTGGAACCTACAACACAATACATTAAACTATTTGATCGAAATACTCTTTGGAAACATACGGCGTAGCGAAATAATGAAAAAAGAACTCTGATGTGGCCAATGGCCAATGAACTTTAAGTAAATTATCACTTCCGGTTGATCGTTCGTAAACAAAATCTAATTTGTTGTTCCATTAAATAGAAAAGTCTGTAATACCAAATTTTGGATTATATTTTATTGTTTTTCCTCGAAAATCTGTTAAGAGCTTTAAATTAAGTACCACTTCCGGTTTATCATATAGGTATAGTCGAAATATAATGTTTTAAATTGTACACTAGTTTTAATTACCAAATTTGAGAAGTTTTGAATTATGTTTTAATATATTTTTTCAAGAAAATCTGTTTATAGCTTCCTGTAAAGTAGTACTTCCGGTTTATTAATTTTAGAAAACATCTAGTATGTCGTTCTCATTAATATAAAAGTCTTAAATACCAAATTTGAAAAGTTTTGGATTGTATCAAATTATTTTTCACGAAAATCTGTTCAGAGTTTCAAATAAAATATCATTTCCGGTTTATCAATTTTATCCAAAATCTAATATGTTGCTCCCCTTCACATAAAAGTCTTATATACCAAATTTGACAAGTTTTGGAAGATATAAAATATTTTTCACAAAAATCTGTTCTGACCTTCAAATAAAGTATCACTTCCGGTTTATTAATTGTATCCAAAATCTAATATGTTACTCCCCTTCACATAAAAGTCTTAAATACTAAATTTGATTTAGAATATATCTTATTATATTTTTCACGAAAATCTGATGAGAGCTTCAAGTAAAGTATCACTTTCGGATTATCAATTTTAGCCAAAATTTAATATGTTGTTCCTCTGCATACAAAAGTCTAAATACTAAATTTGACAAGTTTTGAAGTATATCGTAATATATTTTTTTCCGAAAATCTGTTCAGAGCCTCAAGTAAAATATCACTTCTGGTTTATTACTATTAGCTAAAATCTATTATGTTCCCTTGATATAAAAGTTTTAAATACTAAAATTAAAATGCTTTGAATTATATTTTAATATAGTTTTTCATTAAAACCTATCTAATCAACTCTTTATATGAATGCAGAAAGCTTAAATACAAAAAATAGAAATACTTGTATTTGGAAGTTTTTTATAAGAGTTATCGTGGACGAAAAAAACCAAACACACACACTCACACACACACGCACACATCATCGTAAAAATAGTAAAAACGTGTTGTGAGGAACCTAATTCGTGCTGTGTGTGTGTGTATGTGTGTGTGTGTGTGTGTGTGTGTGTGTGTGTGTGTGAGTGTGTGTGTGTGTCCGTGTGTATGAGTGTGTCTATGTGTGTGAGTGAGTGTGAGTGAGTGTGAGTGTGTGTGAGTGTATGTGTGTGTGTGTGTGTGTGTGTGTGTGAGTATGTGTGTGTGTGTGTGTGTGAGTGTGTGTGAGAGTGTGTGTGTGTGAGTGTGTGTGTGTGAGTGTGTGTGAGAGTGTGTGAGTGTGTGAGAGAATGTGTATTTGTGTGAGTGTGTGTGAGAGTTTGTGAGTGTGTGTGTGTGTGAGAGTGTATGTATGGGTGTGTGTATGGGTGTGTGGGTGTGTGTTTGGGTATGTGTGTGTGTGGGTGGGTGTGTGTGAGTGTGTGTGTGCCAGTGAGTGAGTGAGTGAGTGAGTGAATGTGTGTGTGTGTGTGTGTGTGTGTGTGTGTATGTGTGTGTGTGTGTGTGTGTGTGTGTGTGTGTGTGTGTGTGTGTGTGTGTGTGGATGTGTGGGTTTGTGTGACGATTTTTTTCGTCCGCGATAACTCTTACAACAAACTTCCGAAAAATTCTATTTTCCGTATTTAAGCTTTCTGCATTCATATAACAAGTTGATTAGATTTTGGCTAAAATTGGATAAACGGAAGTGATACTTTACTCGAAGCCCATAACAGTTTTTAATGAAAAAATATATTAAAATATAATCCAAAACTTTTAAATTTTAGTATTTAAGATTTTCATATAAAGGGGAATAATATATTACATTTTGGCTAAATTTAATAAACCAGAAGTGATAGTTTACTTGAAGCTCTAAACAGATTTTCGTGAAAAATATATTATGATATATTCAAAAACTTTTTAAGTTCAATATTTAAGACTTTTATATGGAAGGAAACAACATATTAGAGTTTGGCTAAGATTGATAAACCGAAAGTGATACTTTACTTGAAACTATAAACAGATTTTAGTGAAAAATATATTATGCTATATTCCAAAACTTATAAAATTTGGTATTTAAGACCTTTATATGAATGGGAGCAACATATTAGATTTTGACTAAAATTGATAAACCGGAAGTGACACTTTATTTGAAGTTATGAACAAATTTTCGTGAAAAATATATTGACGCAATCCAAAATTTTTCAAATTTGGTATTTAAGATTTTTATATTAATGAAAACGATGTATTATGTTTTTTTCTAAAATTGATACAGATTTTCTTGAAAAAATATATTAAAACATGATCCAAAACTTATCAAATTTGGTATTTAAAACTCGATTTTGACTATACTTATATGATAAACCGGAAGTGGTACTTAATTTGGAGCTCTTAACAGATTTTCGAGGAAAAACTTAATAGAATATAATCCAAAATTTCGTATTACAGACTTTTCTATTTATTGGAATGAGAAATTAGCTTTTGTTTACAAACGATCAATCGGAAGCTCATTGCTATTTTAAACATGGAATTGACGGGAGGGTTATGTGCTGGCCACATCAGATTTTTTATATCATGTCGAATATTATTATAAATATCCACACCAATGGGAGCATTTAGTCAGGAACTATAGGCGCTGTTGTTCCTTACACATTTGCTCTCTCTACCCAATTTTCTTGTCGGTAGCGCATGATGAAGAGAATGCGATAATAACAGGAAAAAACGATTATCTGCTTACAACATTTTAATTTTGAAGATTTAGTTAAGTTATTTCATCTGTAAATATTGAAATATATTAACAATTTTAATGTTAATCGTATATGTATGTATTAACATATTTATTATAGAATTGCTTTATCTGAAATGTAAATTTCGTAAACATTAATATTTTCATTTGAAAATGAAGCTTTCGGTTTTACTCTTCTAATTTAAAATATTTTTTAATTGTTCACAATCATATATTACATTTTAAATTTACTTTTTTCCCTTTGTCGATGCAACATGAATTTTTATTATTGCTTTCTTGATGATATTTTCCAGTTCCCGTAATTCATATTCAAAAATTTTTTTCATCAGAGCCAAATACATAACGAATTATGGTTTCGTTCTGTAAATGGGCCATGCCGAATATTGTGAAACACGCATGCGCAATATGAAAAACTTGAACTATTTTTATTACAGGGTACACTGTAAACTTTTATAAAATGTAGAAACGCTTGTGCTGCCACATAGAAAAGTTTGGCATGAATGCTCTCATTGCACGATATCTCAGTCAAACAACATTTATTCTCAACACCGACGTTCAGTGCACCCTTGCACCTTCTTTTGGGTCTATAACCATTCAAAAAACACAAAATAGTACATACACAGTAATATAAACATTATCACACTTACAAGTAAGGTTTTACAAAATATTACATCTTACAAAATACATTCGTTCTTTACATTCAGTTTTACAAAAATTCATTAAGAGCACATACTGATGTGTATATGCTCTTTCAAATTTAAACTTCAAAATCATAGATTGATCTGGCGTTTTCATAGTATATTCGTTAATAGGGGGCGTCGGATAGCTCCGGCCGTCTTTACGAACACACATTTTATAGTAAGTAGTAATATAGTCATAGCATTGATTAAATAATACCAAGGTATTATTTAATCAATGGTCATAGTTATAATTAATGTTTGGCCATCTAACCAAAATATTGAGGTAAACTAGACGATAGTGTGTGTGGTAATTACACAATTTCTTCAGCAATGAAGGGAATTTTTCTGAAACATAACGAATTTAGGGAAAACAGTTACATAAATAAAACGGAGAAAGACCTCTCTCTCTCTCTAACTGAAGAACGTAGGTAAAACGAAAGCAAACAAGCTGTGCGCAAAAACATCATGGAGTCTAAAGTACTTCTTCTTTTCTCCGTTTAAAAATCATATGTGTGACGTCATTCTCCGACAGTCACAATTATTTAGAATCGATCGGGAAAGTCCTGCCCACGCTTCCGCTGACGCTGCTTTAAATTCACAGGTGAGCGGATGTGATCGCCGGCTTAATAAGGGCATCGTTTGACATGATGATCACACCCTCTCTGTTTTTATACACGGGCTTATTTCGTTGAAGCGCCTCATGGGTGGAGCGTTTCTTTCTTTTATGAAAGGTAAATAAAAGAAATAATAAGTTATATTCCTTTGAGTTACGAGAAAGTTATTTGAGTGTGAATATTTTGCTATTCACGAAACTATACAGGGTGTCTCTATAAGCTTGCTCACTATAGGTAGGTAACTTTTTAGTTGAAGAGATACGAGGTTGGTTAAATGAGGAAAATTGTGCTATTTTATATTATAAAATTGGTCATGTCAAAAAAATTGTATCGAAGGTTCCAAAAATTTGGGACAAAATATATTTTTTTAATTGAAACCATATATTTTTTTTTATTTTTTATTGGGAAGAGTATTTTTTCTCTATTTAATAAGGTAATGTTGTTTATGTAAAATATTTCAAATATGCGACTTATTTACGTTTAAAATGAAAAAAATATACTATTTCTATTTGTAACAGTTTTCAAACGGCTGCGCGAATAGCGCACAGCCACAATAATAATTCTCCCGAATTGCGCCAAATGTGATAGGTTTGTCGTTTCGTACTGTTCAAGTAATTCACGTCCAACATAAGAGAGATATAAATGTAGCATGGTGCTTTGTTTAAGCGATCGGAAGCAACTCTAAAAATCAGCTCAGCAACGAGCATCTCACCGAATTCTGCTGAATTAACTAAAACTTTGCATAAGATTTCGCAACATTTTCATAATGTTACATATTTAATTTAGCCAAGTTATCCTTGGATAAATTTTTTTATATAAACTTATTATTTTATTAATTTATTTTACAGTAATAATAATTGTATTTTATATAACAAGTGGCTAAGCAGTGCTCACAATTGAAAAAAGCACCGTTTAGTAACGAGTTATATACATAATTTCTTGCAACACCACAATCTTCGTGTTATTTAAAACAAATTTTAAGAAAAATGCCATTTTGATGAAAATGGCAAGATACTTCAATGTATTCACAATTCACTTTATTTACATTTTAGTCTTTATTTACTCAATAATACAATTTAGTATTTACAACTTTTTAAACTGCAGCCCTGAATACAACAATGTACTTAGCAACTATACTGTATCTGGTTTAACATTGTAGTGGTGCGAAGATAGCAGCAGTTTGATCTTGTTTTCTGATTGGATAATTGGCGAAAAAATTCAAAGTGGGTGACGTCTGGCGGCAGATTTGTGAACTAGAGGAGTAAGGAAACGTTGATAGCATACATTAAAACGTATGTAATTTGAAACAGGTTTAATTTATATTTGTTGTAAAAGAAAGTGAGATATATATAGTGTATATTTCATTTTCAAGTTTAAATAATGATCAGTAAGTGCCATAAATACTGCTCAGTGCCACAATGTAGTAATTACAAGTCAAAAAGTGTAAGTTTACACTATATCCCAAGTAACAAAATATGATCTTGAATTTTTTTCCCATATAGTTTTGACGTCTCCAATCGGTTCTCTTTTTTTTTTTCTTAAAACAGGATGGCAAAATTCTTCTAATTTTATAGCCAAACTATTCTGTTTATCATCCTTTTTAACAAGTTTTCCTCTTACTTGTTACAAATCGGTACAGCTTAATTTTTCTATTTCTCCTGCTCTGTAATATGCAAACCCATAAACAAATAAATTAATAGCATAATAATAATAATGATGAATTTTGTTGTAAAACAAAAAATATAGTTTTTATTTTTACTAACCTGTTTATATGCAACAAAACTGCAACAATATGTTTGCATTTGCCTCCCAATCCTGCTCTACAACTAAATTTTGCTTTGCCGTAATTTATGTTCTCATTTAATAAAATTACAACCATATGAGGATCTCCACTCAAATGAATGGTTTTTAAACAAGATCCCAGTATTGTACCTGATCAATCATCCTTTATTTCACAACGCAATATATGCCCTCCCTTAAAAACTGCTTCGCCTTCCTTTATAGGACGTGCAGAAGCAATGTATTCAAAAATATCACCCAACTTTATGTTAATTTTCTCCATATTAAATACTTTGCACTTTGAAATCCATATTGCCAGCAATAAGGAATGAGAGAACTCTCCTTATTCCTCCGCCATCTTGCTACCGTCCGGCTTGTCACCTATAGTTCAGTTTTTTCGCCAATACCCCGATATAATCCAATGAAAAACCAAGATCAAACTGCTGCTATTTTCACACCACTGCCATCTTAACCTAGATACAGTATAGAAAAACATATGATCTGAAATCACATTGTGACGACAGATGTCACTAGTGGTACTATTTCAACACAACCTGAAGAAAAAAACAACTGCTTCCATGGCCTATTCGGCTAAATTAACTAAAAACAGTATACAAAATTTTAACGTAAATAGCTCGTACATTAGAAAAAATTGTACATAAACAACATTATCTTTTTGAAAAAGTACTCTTTCCGATAAAAGATTGAAAAATATGTGGTACCATTTAAAAAAATATTTTGTCCAAAATTTTAGGAACCGCTGTTACTATTGTTTTTGTCGATATGACAAATTTTCTATTATAAAATGACACAATTTTGCTCATTTAACCAACCTCGTATCCTTTCAAATAAAAAATTGCCAATAGGGAGCAATCTTATAGAGAGAGCCTGTACATGAGTTAATTGCTAATTGCTATCCATTTATTACTATCTTTCTTATTTGAGTAGTTATTAAAACCAGTATACAGGGTGATTAAAAATATATTAAACAAATGACCGTTTTCTTTATTATTAATTTCAGAAATATAGTTTAAATTACAAAGTTGGGGGCTAACTTATAAATGCCACATTTTGGTATGAAAAGGTGCTGTATTCTACTTCTGATACTACCGGCAGCAATATCATCATTGTTTTTTAAATGAAATGATATAATATCTCTGTAAGTATATTTTCTGAATGTAATTTATATTAGCTTTATAGTGATGCATGGGGTGTCGTGGCCGATTGCCTGAGTGACTGGTGACCCGAGTTCGTTCCCAACCGACGCCAAAATTATTTCAAATTTTAAATGGCTCAAAAGTGACCCCTGTAATGCGCTCTCCACACCAGCAATAAGTGTAGTAAATGCCCGAACACCCAGCAATGGGTAATATGCCGTGATGATATATTTATAGTGATATCAATTATTAAATATTTGCATTTTTATCCAGATTTAATTTAGATATCATTTTATAAAATTTTAAAGCTTTGTGCATTAACAATTTGCCGTGGCATATGTATGTTCTTTGTTTGAGGAATTATTTTCACATTTACGTGATGTATCACTGCTAAAGAAAAGAAAATAAACAATTGTATTTAAATTTAATTTAATTTTAACTTTTATTGAATGAGGTGTTGCAATAGTATATTAAAGAACGTGTTTTATAAGACATGTTTTTTTCGCACGCGTCAAAATTTAGAAAACGAGCGTTAGCGAGTTTTCTAATTGACAAGTGCGAAAGAAAGTCTTATAAAATGTGTTCTTTATACTATTTTTTATATTTTCGCCTTCTACAATAACATTTACTTACTCAATTTGTGAGTATATTTGTAACCATTTGTACATTTTCATGCAAATAATCTTCCCTAAATAAAAAAAAAATAATAATTTCGACATTGTATTATTAAAATGAATTGTCAATTAACTAAAAATAAATTAGGTAAAAATGGATTAAAGAAACGTCATCTAGTACCAACCACCTAAAACAAAAAATTGCGTATCGAAATGAAGGTCATTACGATACGCAATTGCGTATCGTAATGACTTCATTTTGAACGCAAAATATAAAAAAAAATTATCATAACTTTTTTCTTCTGAAATTCGAATAAGTATGTTCTACAGTATTATTAAATATGATTTTCTGTTTAAATTACTGTATATATTAAGCACAGTAGCAATTTAAAAATTTACTTTTTGAATTGGCGCCAAATTACACTGCCTGTGATGTCAGAATTACATTAGCCAATGACAAAACTGGAAAGATGATAAAAAAAAACAAATGTATCACACATCAACGTCAATGATTGCTTTAATGACAACTGTGTGACATAAGGTCTGACTTATAGTGCAGCGTGATTTTTGGTTCTTTAGTGTAGTTCTTAGTTATTTATTATTTTATTACAGCGTTATATTTCATAGTTTAATGCTCAGTATTATAAAAGATCGATAAGTAAAGCACTAGCAAAGTAAAATGTACTCTTGAAGTAAAATACTTTATTCCAGAGATTTTCGTCAAAACAAGAATAAAAATACTAGCTAATTAAATCTATGGAATAAATTACTCCACCGATGTTCGAGGAAGTAAATTTTATTCCGTAAAATAAATTTGACACATGTCAACATTAATTAAATTCATTATACATTTCATTCCATGTATTATTTTTCATTTATTTATCTCCAACATGTTTGCTTTAGGCCTGTTATTTTGTATGGTTCTAGCTGCACGAACTTGTAATTTTGTGAAAAATATGTTCGTTTGTGTGTTCTAAATTGTCTGCAATGTGTTTGTAGTCGTGCGTATTGCACTAACTTGTCAGAACTGTACTACCTCCCGAGCAAATACACTTGGTGCAGTTTATAACGTCACAGTAATTTGACAAACAGGCTGATGTGAACTTGTAATTGGCATTATATTTTTTCCAAAAAACGAAATCTAATCTAAATATGAATCAAAATAAATGTTTTCTTGTAAGAGATGAACATGAAAAAATCCTTTCCAATGAAAACTATTATTATTTTTGCTAGTTAACCTATAATTTGCACTAACTTGTCTAATTTGTGTTCATTTGTATTTAGAAAATAAGTGTACTATTTTGTACTAAACTGCACTAATGACGAATTCTTTGTAAATGTTGTACTAGTTAGTGTAATACAAACGAACAGTCCTTTTGTCTATTTCTAAATAATTTTTCCCCGTTCTCTTTTTTCCATATTTTAGTTGACACCTGACACTTTGACACGCACACACACTTTATTGTCTAATTTGACTTTTGGATTTATTTCGTGTTGAGAACATACAGAATACATATTGTTAAAACATATATAAAACATATTCCAGCGACACATTGTTTGTAAGAGATCTCTTCAGTTGGAAATTGACATTATCGCCAGTAGTGGTCTTAAGAAAGACCGTCTAGTAATGTTTTATCCTAGATTTATCAATCTCTCTTATGCTCCAGTAGTGCAAAGATTAGCCGGTATAAGAAACCGTAGCCTGAGTGCATCATTTGCCAGCTAAAAAATAAATGTATTCAATAGTTCTTATTTAATTCTAAAAATATTTATATCAAAATGATATTTACAACAAAGAAGTTTTGATTTTATGTTTTTATCTTTACTTGCGACAACCATTTCATTCTTCTTTCTTCGTTTTGAGGCACTACTAGAAATAGTTTCCCTATTATCAGTTCTATTTGGGCACATTGCACAAAACACATTTTTACAGCCATGTTTGATTATTTCCAAATACAAAAATCAGTAGTAGTTGACAGCTGTCATGACTGTCACTCATTTAATTTCCGTCGGTGGCAAATGTAAGCCGTACCCTCATTGGTTAGATAGTTTAGAACGTCATCAGTCGAAAGGGGAACCGAAAATTCAAACATTATAATTTCAAAGACAATTTTCTCGTGAATAAAGAATAATACGAAAAAAATAAAAAACAGGGGTAAAATATTTTTTCTTAATCTTTCGATTAAAGCAAAGAAAAAAAACCGTGCAACACCTCATTCTCGACCCTTCGAATTGTTCGAAATAATAAAAAACAAAAGATATAACAAGTAAACGTCAAAATATTTCCTCAAACAATGAAGGTACAAATTTTATGCCAAACTAATAATGCATTAAAGTTTCATAATATTGAACTTAATAATAGGCTTATAATTTGATGAAAATTCAAGAATTAATAATTCCAAAAAATATAACAAAGAGATTACTAAAGGTCACGTAAGCACTTTTGTTCCAAAATAATGTCAAAATTATATATCAATTCTCCATAATTCATGAAAATTATATTCCACATATGACAGGTGCATGACATTTATGATTAATACCTTTCAATACGTTGATTAATATAATATATTTTTTCGAATATCTTTGCGAAAAATCATTAATTTCATAACATTATGAATTTTAATGAAGAGCGTGGCAAATTTCTTCTTGAAGCATATTTTCGTTTGGGTAAACCTAAAGAATATGGTTTTTGGAATAATTTTTATTATATGTGCATTATATTTCTAGCAAAATTCGAAAGATACGTCCATAGAAGTAGAGACAAATGTCAAAATCGTATGAAGCGGCATAGTTTAGCCATTTTCTATCACTCTGCAAAAAGTACAGTGCGTTAAAAAACCTAATTCGGAATAGGCTATAAAAAGAATAACGTATGTCTGATTCAATACATAAGTCTAGTTGTAAAAATTAATATTAAAATGCAATTTTAAGGAGAAAAGATAATATAGAAGGATACAGTATACTCGTATTACCATTCGCCCTTTTCTAATTTATTTTTATTTCTAAAATATGATTCAAGAAGAAAAGCTTTTATTTCTTTAGATAACATTTTTGACAAGATCTCGTGTAAAATTAACATTTATTTAAATATTTTAAATTAAGACATGTTGCTTTGTTCATAGCCTACTCCGAATTAGGTTTAGTTAACACACAGTTTATTTCATTTCATTAAAAAAATTAACTACGACGTATGAAATTGCTTTCAGATTAAACCGGAATAGTACACAGATCTTTTTCACACCAACTTTGTAATTTAAACTATAGGTATAAAATTAATAGGTAAAGAAAATAGCCAGAATTAAATGTAAAATTTGACACAATAACAATTGAAATTTAATTATAAAGTAAGCAAGTTACAGTAAGAAATAATGTTTACTATTAACTTAGCTTAACAAAAATAATAGATCTGTCCAAGTCTTCGACTTTTATAAATAATATTCTGCATATGAATTTTATACATAAGTGAAAACTAAACATAATAAAGCAATTAAAAGTGTGCATGTAAATCGGTGACGTCGACGTTATTACGGTTCAAATATACACAGAGAAAAATGACTGGTTTTTAGCAAATAAATATTCATAATTAAGGGGTACTTCATTCATTCAATTATAGCAACCTTGCAAGAAATACAATTTAATAGATTATATAATATGAAATGTATTTTATTCATTCAGTTATATTATTTATTTGACCGTGATTTATTTCATTTAAATTTAATTTAATTTTCTTAAATAAACTAATATATTTATGCTTATTATAATAAATTGAGATTTTTAATGAATAAATTTATAATTTTCTGAAATATTTACTTATTTCCTACAAATATGTAATTGTTTTGATTTAATTTGATAATATATTTGTGTAAACTTTGTATTTATTACAATGAAAAATAGTATTTATTGTGTGAATCTACATTTCTTTGTCACAAATAAATACTATTTGTGGCAAAATAATATTTCCATTGAGTGAACAATATTCTATTTGTCAAATGACGATTTTAAGTGGTGACTTGTATGGACTTGTTCATTTGTTGTACGTTTCATCTTGTTTATGGTGGTGCTCATTTGTGACAGTGTTCATTTCTGGCGATTTGTTTTTCATTCGTGTGCTAAAAAGTAGTGAATATGGGTGACGAAACAGTGAAAAATATACTACTTGAGTGGAGTTTTGGATATTTGCTTTACACCTTTCAATGTATATTTTATGCCAAGGCACATGCATGTATTTATACTTTTATAGTTTTTTTTTTATTATATGTACATTAATATTCTTGTGAGTTAATAAAAATACGGTGTACGAAAAAATTAAATATATTGGTCTTTATGTAATTATTTTCCTTCAATTTTAGTCTATTTAGAATGGACAAGTTATGAAAGATAGGTATATAAATTTGGTTCAAATAAATTATTATATATCCAATAGTAATGAAATAAATTTGCGCAATTAAAATAATTCTTAACGTAAATAAATGCATAGTTCTCATGAAATAGAAGATATAATTGATCTCAATATATATTTGTTTGAGACAAATAAATGCTTCAAATAAATTATTACATTGCTTCAATTGTAGATATATTTGGATCTATTCAAGCTTAGGATTTAATTGTAACAAATAAATTTACAGTTCACGTAATTATATCTTTTTCTCAGTGTACACATGTCTGACGTTTGCTAATAATAAGTTACACATACGGAAACATTGAGCTTTGACGTCACAACATTTATGTAAGTAAAATTACGTCCATAATCAGGTTTCTCATCCTCACAAATTTATTTACTTCAAAATTTAATGATTCTTATTTATTCTTAATTTTAAATATGTATAAACTGACATAATATAATTATTGTCAATTATTTTAATAGGTATCTATTTAAAAATATTTTTAAAGTTACAGATTTAAACATCGTTCAAATATTGGCTTATTTTCTGAGAAATAAATCAAAATGCAAATTCTACATATCTAGCTATATTCAGCATTTTCTTGTGATTCCTGTGATATAACATAAAACTACTCCATACATGACTTGGGTGCATTTATGTAAAAAATAATCATTTCAGATTTTAATGATTTCAATATTTTTTTTCTCATCAATAATATTATATACAATTTTTAAAAATGTGTTTTTGAAATAAATTATCTCTCCTTATTTACTCCTATTATTTTCATTTTGATATATTTTCACAGTTTTGAGGAAAAAAATTGAGAACATATCGCTAATTCATCGTTTTGGCTGGCGCGCAGCCTTAATAAAAGGATTTTGATGAATTTAAACAAAGCTTTTTTTTTTTTTTTTTTAATTTATTAATTTATGGTCCTTCAGCGTCTCAGGCTATTAAGACCGGTTTGTTATGTACATAGTTATTACAATTTTATAAGTATGTGGTAATATAATTTTAGTGTTACATTTGGTTATATTTTGTTTGTTACATGTATTTCGTTAATATAATTTATTATGTTTTCTTCTCTATCCGGTTTGTTGGCTAGGGCTTGTTTTAATGTGTTTGGTATTTTGTGGTTCTCTCTCGCTTGTGTATGTTGTGTGCATTCCAGTATAAGGTGTTTCACAGTCAGGGGTGTGTTGCAGCATATTGGTGTTTCTGTTTTTTCTAATATATGTTTGTGGGTGATTAGAGTGTGCCCAATTCTTAATCTTGTGAGTATTATTTGGTCTCTTCTTGATCTGTTTGTTTGCCAGTTAGTTGTGTCATCTTTGATTTCTCGGAGTTTGTTATTTATTTCTTCTCTCCATTTTTCTTGCCATTTTCTTTTAATTTTCTGTTTTAGTGTGCTTTTTGCGTCCCAGGATGGTATTGGTATGTCAATTGGTGGAGTCTCGTTCGCCGCTTGTTTCGCTGCACGGTCTGCCTTTTCATTCCCCTGTAGGCCGACGTGGGAAGGGATCCATATGAAGATTACGTTTTTTCCATTGTGCTCTGCAGTGTGTAGTTTTTCATGTATTTCTTGGGTTATTTGGTCTTGTGGATATGTTTGTTTTATTTTGGAAAGGGCGCTAATGGAATCGCAGCATATTGCAGTGTTTGTGTTCGGTTCTATGTTGGTATTTATGTGGTTTAATGCCGTCTTTATTGCAATTAGTTCTGCGGTATAGGAACTGGTGTTGTTTGGTAGAGGGGTTTTGATGGTTGTTTGCCCTTCGATTATGGCTGCTCCAGTCTTGTCTTCTATCTTGGAGCCGTCCGTGTATATGAAGTGGAAATTTTTGAGTTTGTTTTTAATTTGACAAAATTCTGTTTGGTACATTTCATGTGGGGTTTCTGATTTTTTGAGGTATAGGAGATCAAGGATGCAGAGGGGTATGTTTATTTTCCAGGGAGGGGTATTGCCGTAGCTTTTTGGGTATATTTTTGGAAGATTATAATTGATGTTTTGGAATGAGGAGTTTAAGTATTGTTGTGTGGCAATGTGATTTTTAATTGTTCCTGTATTCTTTTTAAATATTTGGTTGTAAGCGGGATTGTGTGTGTTTGTTGAGAGTTTTTGGATGTAGGATATGGACATTTGAATTCTTCGGTATTCCAATGGCGGCTCCCCTGCTTCATTTAGGAGAGATTTAGTGGGGCTTGTTCGAAATGCGCCTGTTGCTATTCTTATTGCTTGGGACGATATTCGATCTAGGCTTTCTAAGTTGGTTTTGTTGGTGGTAGCGTATGCAATACATCCATAGTCAAGCTTTGGTCTAATTAGTGATCTATATAGTTTTAATATAGTTTCTTTTTGTGCACCCCACTTTTGATGTCTTAATGTTTTCAGAAGGTTTATTCTTTGCGAGCATTCTTTTTTTAAATTTTTTATGTGAGGTGTCCAGTTTAATTTATTATGGAGAATTATTCCAAGGAATTTAAATGAATTTACGTATTCTATTTCTGTGTTATTGATCATGATACTAGGCTTGTGTTGAATTTTTCGTTTTTTTGTAAAGTGCATACATTTTGTTTTTAGCTGTGAAAATTTGAATCCAGTTTGATTTGACCAAATTTCTAGGTTTTCTATTGTTTGTTGGAGTTTGTTTTTGATAGTATTTAAGTTTTTGTTTCTAGTGTAGACAACAAGGTCGTCGGCAAATAGAGAAATATTAACTTGGGTAGGTATAAGGGATGTAATTTGGTTTATGGCTAGTAGGAATAGTGTAACACTAAGGATTTCTCCTTGGGGGATTCCATTTTTTTGTTCCCTTGGTTCAGATAGGTATCCATTAGTTTTCACTCGGAATTTTCTATCGCTTAGAAAATTTTGGGTGTATAAAAGTATGTTTCCCTCTAGGCCATATTCTTTCATATTTTTTAGGATTTTATATTTCCATGTGCCGTCATATGCCTTTTCCATGTCGAAAAATATTGCTATCATATCTTGTTTATTTGTAAATGTATATTCTATTTCTGTGGTTAGTGTAAGGATTTGGTCTTGGGTTGACCTACCATTTCTGAAACCACATTGTGCATTATTTATTATATTATTGGATTCTAGGAACCATGTGAGTCGTCGATTAATAATTTTTTGGAGTACTTTGCTCAATGTATTCGAAAGGGATATGGGTCTATAGTTAGACGGGTTTGATTTGTCAAAGCTTTTTAATAACGTAGTTTTTAATAGAATTATATGCAATTTTTATTATAACTTATTTTAATGTGCCATTGTCTTCATTTTCTTACTATTACATTAAAAATGCACCTTTTCTCGTTAGCTGTTTTTTGTATCTCTTCTTGAAATAAGAAAAGTAATTAAGGTGACTCATTTATTTTATACACAGCAATTGTTTTATTGTCATTTTATTCTGTACTGTACTAATATAACTTTAATGACAATGCTGTGCAAAATAAATTGCCACATAGGGTTAATAAAAGGTAAATTTAATAATATTTTTTTTACAAAAGGTTATAACATAAAATGAACATATTACAGACGACAGAGTTACGAATTTTATATAGAATTTAAATTTTGAAGAAAAATATGCAGTGTGTTCATTTTATGTTGTCCACTGTTGATATATCGAGAACTATGGCTACGAGGTTGGTTAAATTAACAATTAGCAACCGATTTCTATTTTACAAGTCTATTTTAATGAGCGTAAAATAATTATTTTTTCAATCCGTGGTTTTCAAACTCTGGCTACCTAAGTTTGTTATTTTAAATAGGAACCTAATTTTTATTCTCTTATTCGATTCAGTATTTTTTTCTGAATTCAACGATATTTATATGTCATAATCCAATATCATAAAAAATTTGAGAAAAATGCATATTAATATTATACTGATTTAATTTAAATCTGCTAGTAATAAGAGTGCTATGAAGAAAACAAAATATAAACTTTATTCATATCAAGCTTTTCTTCGCGATTAAAATTTATATCACCACTCAGAAAGTATTACGAAATATTTGTTTTCCGGGAATGGACTGTGTCATATTTTGAGTCAGAGCTCAACGTTTCGCCCGCAGTCGTATGGGGCATCTTCAGGAGCAAGGGGGATATTACTGTCTTAGACAAGGTTACCTGACATGTCAACCACGCTAAAGGCCGAGTTTAAGCAACAAGAGGGGGAGACTCAGTTTACAAGGTTACCCGACGTGTAAACCATGCTAGAGGCCTCTGTAGATGCCCCATACGACTGCGGGCGAAACGTTGAGCTCTGACTCAAAATATGACACAGTTCATTCCCGGAAAACGAATATTTCTCATGACTCAGACTGTGGAAGCCTACGTAATTATTTTGTAATATTAGGTTTAGCAATGGACCTATTCAATATTTATGACTCTGTGACGTTATTTTAGACACGCCATTTAGCAGAATTCTTTTTGAATCAACGGGTGGGTGACAACATGTTGCCAAAAGACGAAAATGAAATAAAATAAATTTATGTTAAAACTGACGAAGAAAACGACAAAAAAAAAATAAAAAAATATTTTTTGTCTTACAGGCAAAAATGTATCTAATAATAAAATTATGTAAAATTTATGTTAGGGCACGCTGTTTATAGAAAACCCACCCACACTGATAGGTATCTCCATTTTAATTCTCACCACCATCCCTCGCAGAAACTCTCAGTAGTCAACGCTCTCGTACATCGTGCCATCAAAATCTCTGAACCTGATTTCCTACAGCAGGAGCTTGATCACATCAGACATAGTTTAATCCAGAACAACTATGACGTAAAATTAATCAACAATGTAATTCATAGACAATTAAACCCTTTACCTAAAAAACCTGTGGATACCTTGTTCGAAACATTTGCATCTATCCCTTACATTAAAGGTTTCTCGGACAAAATAGGTAGAATTCTCAATAAAAACAATATTAAGGTCTTTTTTAAACCTCCACAAAAGATCTCAGAAATACTCCCCCAAACTAAAGATAAACGCGAACCCTTGTCGTCACCCGGTGTTTGTAGTATTCCTTGTTCTTGCGGCACAGTATACATAGGTGAAACAGGAAGGAGTGTTCACACTAGATTGCCAGAACACAAACGCTGTCTGCGTAATGGTATGGTATTAACATCTGCGGTCGTAGAACACCAACACAACACAGGACATAACATCTTATTTGAAAATTCCCGCATTTTAGCTCCTGTCCCTGAGTTTTACAGACGTAAATACAGGGAAACTTTAGAAATATGGAAACATCCGAATAACATCAATCGGGATGATGGCTATTTCTTGAGCCACATGTGGAAACCGGTGATTCTCGGAACACGACACGCCCAATCTACCATTACGAACTCGATTCCCATTGGTCCTCATTAGCTCTGCTCATCTACCGTATCTTTAGATTAGTATATAACTGTCTTCTCGGCCTTCCTTTGTCACTTGGTTTATTTGGCTTCTAGCGTGGTTTACACGTCGGGCAACCTTGTGAACTGAGTCTCCCTCCTTGTTGCTTAAACTCGGCCTCTAGCGTGGTTGGAAGATGCCCCATATGACTGCGGGCGAAACGTTGAGCTCTGACTCAAAATATGACACAGTCCATTCCCGGAAAACGAATATTTCTTAGTTTATTTTTATTGAAATATAGAAACAAATTTATTCTAAAATTTATAAGTAAAAATAGAACTCTATTTTTATACACAAATATATTTTGTAATCCAACACATGCAATATTTTGTACAAAATTAAGTATACGCGCGTGGTCCTTTTATATTTCGATTAGTAAGTCAGTCCTTATTTAAGTTATCTGCGCGTATACTATACAACCGGAAATGGCCGTTATTTTTATATGATATTTTGTCATTTCATCATTACCGATATCTGTGTACAAAGCAGATTGGCACACCCAGCAATGGGTAATAAGTTATGATGATATAATTATTTTATTTTTTTATTTATTTATTTATTTATATTTTATGTCCTTCGAGCCTAATCCAAAGTAATTAAATTCAGTAATTACATAGATACTTATAAAAAATCGATATAGCAATGTTAATAATTATCTTTTCAAAGCAAACATAAGAACACAGAATATTTTTGTTGACATACTGAATATATTCACACATAATGAAAAATACAAATTCTGTATGCTGTGTTTGTACTTTAGTCTGTTGGAATGTAATTATAAATGAATAATATTTATATTTGATAAACCAGTTTCGTTCGGCGCCCATGGCGCGTCGTTCTTTTGATGTATTTGAAGGCTCTCTCTTTAGCGTGGCCCGCTTTGATCAGCGCGTCGCCGTGAAAATATTTTCGATGTGTCATTTTTTATTTTTACGCGGCGTGATAAATTTGTGAAGGGCGCTTGAAGGAAATTTATTTGGGGTAATTGATGGTGGCGCTGGAAGGGCTGGGGCTGGGTGACGTCGACGTCCCAACATGTGTTCGTTGACGGGCGGCCGAGATACACGACGGATTACTTGTGTTCGGTTGGATCCGAAGCTAGCTAGAGTGATCGCAGAGCGATGTCGATCACTAATGCGTACCATGGCATAGCATAGCTTTGCTTGTTGTTTCATGCATTTCATCTATTGTTCATGTCTGTTTGTTCTATCTACACAGGAATGTTGTGAATGTTGATATTCAATGAGTGATGATGATGAACGTGTAATGATCATGAATATTTGCTGCACACTAAGCAATGAATGGGCCTGCATATACTTCTCTATATTGAAATTCGTTATTAATTGCATATAATATCAATGCATGCTTCCATATACCTGAATAGTGTTACATACATGTTACATTCGTTAAGTGGATAATTAAATTGTGTAGTGTACAATCCTATTTATACCGATGCCATCATATAGGAAAGTTTAATAAAAAAAAATTAATAATATTGATCAATATTGGCGAAAAATTAGTTAGGATATATTTCTTTGCTATGTAAAAATAAAGACCATTACAAAATTTCATGACGTTATTTGACCAAATTTGATTTATAAAACCAGCTCTGAGTTTACATATTTTCCAACTTTGTTAAAAATCTATCAACTTTGAACATGATACGTAAACTACTCTTATTCTTTAACGAAAAATTAATTTAAATGTACGTACGTACGTACAGACGTCACAATGAAATTAGTCAAAATGGATTCAGGGATGGTCAAAATAGATATTTCCGTTGAAATCTGAAAACCGAAATTTTTCGCGATTACAATATTTCCTTTACTTTGTACAAGGAAGTAAAAAGGGGATATTTTATATAAAAATCTGGTGTGGCCAACAGCATACCTTTCGCTATTACAGCCCGAGTCACAAAAAAATTTAAGTTAATACTTATTTTTGGATTAGCGAATTTTCCTCTAATTTTAACAGTTTATTTCTTAAAATATAGTCTAATCTAATCCAAGTAACTACCTTTTTTTAAACCCCTTAACAGGATTAAATTCCAATTACAGAGTGGGTTCACATTCACACACATCCATGCCTTAGTGGGATTCGAATCCAGAGCCCCGAGGGCACTCATGATATGAGGCGTTGCTCTAACCATTGAGTCACCGCGCCACCGGAGCTGTAATAAAATGAAGACCAAATTTTAAATACCGGAATAGAATAGAATTCACTAATCCAAAAATGAGGATTAGCTTAAACATTTTTGAGAATCGTTAATTTTTATTAATATAAGTACATATCTACATATTTACTTATGCTGGAAACTGTATTGAATTCCTTTTCTGTTGTTCTACTTACTTTTTTTCTTTTTAAAACGTTACTAATATTATTTTGAAATGATTAGTTCTTTGATATTGACATTTATCTGTCAGTTACATACATTTGAATAACTTATCAGCCAAGGAGTTTTGTTTGTTAAAAGCGTAGGTTCCGGGATTTAAATTATAGATAATTTTATAAATCTATCCATACAATATATAGAAAAAGTATTAAGGCAAATCTATAGAAAATTTAATAATCATTAATTTTTATAATAACATTAATCTCGAAAAAATAACATATAAAGATATTTTTCGAAGAAAAACTATTTTGAGCTTCTAGTAAAGTGCCATTTCCGGTTATCCGATTTTCACCAAAATCTAATGGGCTCTTTCTATTACAGAAAAAGTTCGAAATACAAGGTTTCAAAATTTTCTGAATGATAGTATTTGAGTTAGAGGGGGGGATCTACACATACATACACACATACACACACACATACACACACATACTCACATACACACATACACATAGACATCAACGTGAAAATGTTAAAATTGGATTCTATGGACCTTAAAACGTGGTCATTTACCAAAATCTCGATATGCGATTTTTAGCACGATCCCTATATCTCCCTTACCAAGGGTAGCGGGAGGTAAGAAAACGAGATTTTGGATTTTTTTAACTCAATTATAAATACATAACAGTGTAAACAAAAGATTTCTTTATAATCTGTTTTTACAGTTTATAAAAATTCGATTTCTTTCACGATACAGATGATATTTTTTGAAAAAAATAATATAAAGCAGTTAAATTACGTTAAATATGGTGTCATGAGTGAAATACTTTCATTGTTTCATTTTCTTATTTAGAATTTTCTGCTGATTTCATTGGTAGAATAATAGGTATTTACGACATCTGGCCGGTAGCGAACTACTTTACTAGTTCATCACGGGAAGCGGGTCGAGGCGAGGCCATACGAGAATACAGACCTGAATGTTTATCCCTGCTCAATGCGTCACGCCTAGCTAAGAGGCCCGAGCGCTAGTCCAGCCTTCTACAAACAGTCGACTTATAGCAGTTAGCGGGAGCGGACGCACGACACAACGCGGGACGGAAATGTCAAATTTCTATTATTTCTCGTTGTAGGAAACTATAAAAATAGTTTTCAAATTGGAATTTAATTTAAATATTGACAGTGATAAAATTATTGATTTTCATGACCTCGCAAATTATGAAACAAAGTTAAAATGTGTAAATGATTTCATATTTAAAAAGGTAGATAACCATTTAACAATATTTAAGATAAAATTGTCTAACAATATTCCCCAAATATGTATCTCTCTAACAATAACGGAAATGTAGTGTTTATTAAAATATTAAAATAAATATTACAATTCGTATACAAAATAGCACCTAAATGTCTTTCATTCATCATTTTTAATTTCATTATTATCATTTTCATATTATGTTCTGTGTTATATAATTTTCATTCGTTTTTTTTTTCATTCTTGTACAATTGGAACAAAAATAAATAATTTAAAGTGAAACATGTGGTTATTCGTATGTCACAGATATTATTTTGCGTAAGTTTATTTTTATTAAATTTATTATGTTTTGTCTCTAATTAGCTATTTAGGTACGTAACCGATGCTGTTGGATAAGAGCTACATTTAATGATACTGGTATTCACGTATTTTATTTCAGTTTATTTCTAGATTTCAGTGTGAGAACATCGATGTTATAGTGATTCAGGTGAGAGAGTTAATGTAGCATGTGTATGATTGTGGGTGTGCATGTGAGCAGTACGGTGTACTGTAGTGGCCGCCTCGTGTGAACCCGAGGGTCGCCAACGGTAGCAGCAGGGAAGGCTGTAATGACCCGCATCTGTGGTCGCCAACGGTAGCAGCAGTTAGGGCTGTAGTGATCTGATCCAGTTGGTTAAGAGGATTGTCTCCGGATCACCACCGAAGCGGCAGTGGTTCCGTAGTGGCCGCTCGTGTGAACCCGAGGGTCGCCAGCGTAGCAGCAGGGAAGGCTGTAGTGACCCACATCTGGTGTCGCCAACAGCAGCAGCAGTTAGGGCTGTAGTGATCTGATCCAGTTGGTTAAGAGGAATGTCTCCGGATCACCACCGAAGCGGCAGTGGTTCCGTAGTGGCCGCTCGTGTGAACCCGAGGGTCGCCAGCGTAGCAGCAGGGAAGGCTGTAGTGACCCACATTCTGTGGTCACCAGCGTAGCAGCAGTTAGGGCTGTAGTGATCTGATCCAGTTGGTTAAGAGGATTGTCTCCGGATCACCACCGAAGCGGCAGAGGGTCCGTAGTAACTAGCGGTACTGCCCGTAGTTGCCAACATGTGTGTACGGTGTGTGAATGCCTGAACCTTTCGTAAATGATTGCCTCCTCACTGAGTATTTCTCATGTGTTAATTCTTTTACAGAAATAATCACGGCGTGAAGGAGGATTCCGCGTGACCGGGTTCGACTAGGCGACGGTCATCTAGATTTGTTATTATTTTTGTATTAATACTGTATATA
This sequence comes from Harpalus rubripes, assembly GCA_963082715.1. Lineage (NCBI taxonomy): Eukaryota > Metazoa > Arthropoda > Insecta > Coleoptera > Carabidae > Harpalus > Harpalus rubripes. The sequence goes on from OY720448.1 coordinate 55,378,301, forward strand.
CCGGTTTGGGTGATAAATGTGTTTTAATATTCTTATTTTCAGCGCTAACATCTAATCGTCATTTATAACATTTCAGAAGTGGGATCAGAACATTTATAACTTTCAGCTTTTGGGATCACACCAACACAGCTTTTGGAACAGTGCGAATATTGATTACGTTTATATTTAGCTGGATTACCAACCTGGAACAACATTACAACATGGCGTTACCTAACAACAGTCCTCAATTTCAGTATGTACGTTCACTTTACGCGCTATGCATAAATGGGACGAAATAACTACCATCATGTATGTGAGATCTCGCTGGAGAGGGTATGCAGAAATATGGTATAAAGCGCTACAAGGAATAAATCATTCTTGGGAGTCATAGAAGGCTATGTTGTTGAAGGCATTTCCGTCACAGGAAAATTATTTTCAGTTGCTTCAAGAAATGATTTCTCGCAACAAGAAACCGGATGAACTTATGTTGCAATACTATTATGAGAAGGTGGCGCTACTCAACACTTGCCCTTATCAGAGAATGCAAGAAGCCGCAGTCTCTTTTATTATTTTTGAAGACGATCGAAGATAAATTAGCGACACGAAACCTTTCTACTCCCGTTAAACGCGATTTACATAGTATTTTTCAGAAGAACAAGTGGCCTTACTATACTACGCAGCAGTACGACGATGGAATGGAGAACATTTGTTGTTTTATTTGTGGAAAATTGGGACATACACGCTCACATTATAACAAAAAACGGCAACGAGTATCGAATTGTGCAGAACGAAATGGAGGCGAATTCAGTGCAAGTAGGAACCAGCGACCACAACAACGTCAACATCAGCATGTTCAACGTCAACAAGAGCCACAACCACAACTGCCAGAAAGGAACATCTTAACAACTTCTGCGGAGGTAAGCGGTAATTGTCTAAGCGTACGTCGATATGGGGTCCACTTGCATAACCATGAAGGAAACGAGCACGTATTAGTGCGAACAATGTAGTAGCAGACAAAGATATGGAATGTGTTCTACCAGTCTTGAACTGATGCGGAATTAACAATTCTGAAGGATAAAATTATAACAAGAAGATGGAAGTGTCAAGCTGATAATACAGAAGCGCAGAAAATGAAGGAATGTACTTTACGTAGGATGAACTACACGTGGGAACGGATATAAGTGTGGATCAACGCGAACAACTAATACGTCTGCTGAAGGAATATAGGGATTGTTTTGTAAAAACTGTGAAGGATATTCGATGCACGAATGCGACCGAAGTGGATATTTTACTGACTAATGATACACCCATTACTTACAGGCCGTACAGATTGTCAATTCCAGAGAGACAACACGTTCAGGGAATAGTACAAGAGCTTCTTGATGGCGACATTATACGCGAATCTACTTCAACCCTTTTCAGCACCGATTCTTCTAGTGAAGAAAAGGAACGGAGAAGCGCGAATGTGTATAGACTACAGGCATTTAAACAAAGTAACAGTAAACGACCGATACCCCTTTCCAAGAATCGATGACAAACTGGATCAATTGCAAGGAGCAAATTACTTCACAACTTATATATGATGTCAGGATATTACCAGATACCTATTCGCGGAGAGCTCGAAGTACAAAATTGCATTTGTAATACCGGACGGACATTACGAGTTTAATCGTCTCCTTTTTAGATTATCTAATGGACCATCAGTTTTTCAGAGGCTGGTCAACAAAGTTCTAGGATCATGTCGTAACACCATCGCCGTGGCTTACTTAGATGACATCATCTGCCCATCATCATTTACAGAGAAAACTCAGTGACTGACGACATTATTTGACATTTTGTTTAGGGCAAACAACTTTACACTGAATATGAAGAAATGTTTCTTTTTCAGAGCAGCATCAATTATTAAGGATTTCAGATTGGTCGAGATGGAGTTCGACCTGGAAAGGAGAAAATAAAAGCCGTCACCGGATTTCAGGCACCGAGGAATGTGCATCAAGTAAGACAGTTTGTAGGACTTACAAGTTATTTTCGACACTTCATTAAAGATTACGCTAAGATTGTGCGACCGATTACTAACCTAACGAGAAAGGATACACTGTGGTGTTGGGAAGCGAAACAATAGAAAGCATTTGAAGACCTAAAGGAAAAGCTTACGGAACGACCACTTTTGCGACTATACGATTCGAAAGCCGAAACAGAGGTGCACATGAACGCCAGCAAGTTAGGATTAGGAGGAATCCTGCTGCAGAAATTGGACATAGGTAAATTCCACCCAGTTGCTTATTTCAGTCGCCAAACTTCACCAACGGAAATGAAGTATCATTCGTATAATCTAGAGACTTTAGCAGTAGTCGAAACTTTAAAGTAATTTAGAGTATATCTGCTGGGAATACATTTTAAATGGAATAGAAAATGCTGGCTGGAACTGCAGGAATATTCATTCGATATAGAATATCGCCCAGGATTACGAATGGGTCACGTCGATGCGCTAAGTCGAAACCCCGTGTCAGGAGAAGAACTTTCTGCAGAATTTGAAATTTTTTCATATAACAAGCTGACTGGATACTCGCCGGACGAATGACAAATTGAAAATTATCAAGAACATTTTAAATAAACCACCGTAGTTAGCTACGAAAGGAATATTTATAAAATTTACTGTTTACGAGACGAACGGGTTTACCGAATTACCGCGTCCGGAATCTAGTGGATTGTACCTAGAGGACAGCGGCTGCAGATAGTACGTTCCTGTCTTGATGAGTTTAGACATTTTGGAATTTACTGGTTTCCTGGAATGAGAAAATTCGCGAAGTACACTGACTTGTGTATCAGATGTTTTTACCATAAACAACAGACAAGAAAACAGCCAGAACTATTGAATCCAATTGAGAAACTATCAATTCCATTTCACACCATCCATATGAAGGACCATTCCAAATAAAGAAAGTTCTACTGAAAGATAGATTTTCAGTAGAAGATTTTCCTGGTACAAATCGAAGTAGAAGAAGAGAATATAGTAACGTAGCGGCGAATGACAGGATGAAACCATATTTAAGTACACGTGAACTGTCGGAAGACAACAATGCTTCGGATGTTGATGCTGATGCTGCAGGAATTTGGGATTGATTCCTCGAGGACGAGGAACTTTTCAGGATGGCCGAACTGCCACAGATATTATTTTGCGTAAGTTTATTTTTATTAAATTTATTATGTTTTGTCTCTAATTAGCTATTTAGGTACGTAACCGATGCTGTTGGATAAGAGCTACATTTAATGATACTGGTATTCACGTATTTTATTTCAGTTTATTTCTAGATTTCAGTGTGAGAACATCGATGTTATAGTGATTCAGGTGAGAGAGTTAATGTAGCATGTGTATGATTGTGGGTGTGCATGTGAGCAGTACGGTGTACTGTAGTGGCCGCCTCGTGTGAACCCGAGGGTCGCCAACGGTAGCAGCAGGGAAGGCTGTAGTGACCCGCATCTGTGGTCGCCAACGGTAGCAGCAGTTAGGGCTGTAGTGATCTGATCCAGTTGGTTAAGAGGATTGTCTCCGGATCACCACCGAAGCGGCAGTGGTTCCGTAGTGGCCGCTCGTGTGAACCCGAGGGTCGCCAGCGTAGCAGCAGGGAAGGCTGTAGTGACCCACATCTGGTGTCGCCAACGGCAGCAGCAGTTAGGGCTGTAGTGATCTGATCCAGTTGGTTAAGAGGAATGTCTCCGGATCACCACCGAAGCGGCAGTGGTTCCGTAGTGGCCGCTCGTGTGAACCCGAGGGTCGCCAGCGTAGCAGCAGGGAAGGCTGTAGTGACCCACATTCTGTGGTCACCAGCGTAGCAGCAGTTAGGGCTGTAGTGATCTGATCCAGTTGGTTAAGAGGATTGTCTCCGGATCACCACCGAAGCGGCAGAGGGTCCATAGTAACTAGCGGTACTGCCCGTAGTTGCCAACATGTGTGTACGGTGTGAATGCCTGAACCTTTCGTAAATGATTGCCTCCTCACTGAGTATTTCTCATGTGTTAATTCTTTTACAGAAATAATCACGGCGTGAAGGAGGATTCCGCGTGACCGGGTTCGACCAGGCGACGGTCATCTAGATTTGTTATTATTTTTGTATTAATACTGTATATACCGGTTTGGGTGATAAATGTGTTTTAATATTCTTATTTTCAGCGCTAACATCTAATCGTCATTTATAACACGTATATATACAGGCCATTTCTAACTTATTTCTTATTTAATTTGTTTAGTTATGAATATAAAAATAGGTAATACATAATATATAAATAGTTATTTAGGAGTTGTATATCTTTATAAATTACATTCTCCAATCCTATTTATTTAAAATTCCGTATATTTCATATGCTTACAATGTTAGCGTTCGAGGCGTGGCCTGACAGCAAGAGGCTCGCTGTGACGTCACGAACTGAGTATTCAGGCCTGTATTTTCGTATGGCCTCGGTCGAGGTCATAAATGCACCGGCCAATTACCGTATAAAGTTTTTTTTTGTATACTGAACAAAAATAATTTTTGAAGCAAATAATAAGCTGTCAAATGTTTACCTTCATTTTTAATCTTAATATTTGTGACAGAAGATAAGGGTGATTTTTCATTATCTTGTTACTATCAAATTTGTCTGAATCTAATTTGAAACAATTTTTATTACAAATGATTTAAAGGATCTAACTTATTGGTATCGTGTGACCAAGTTATTTTTGTTTGTAAAATAAACAAACCTAATATTGAATTTAGATAAATAGTTTAAATACTCGTAGATTCCCAAAAAATAATTCAAAGAAATTTAGCATAACATAGTAGAAGTTATAATTTTTGAACAGGACAGATGAATAATAATCTTCAAATTGTTTCAACAAAATATACTCACGGCACAAAAACGAATCATCTATTTTTTATTTTCATTTTTGTTAATTATCTCGATAACTATAAAAGCTACGAAGTCGGTTACTTAGACAAAAGTTGTACTAAGATGCCTTTTAGCAATGTATTTATTATTCATAAAAATGCATTGGTCACTAGATACAGACAAATATGTAAATTTTAATTTTTTTTTCTATTTTTACAAAACTTCTAAGTATGTAATAATTCTAGATTTTGATTTGCACTTCTTTAGGACAGTATTTTAAGCTCTTTTGTATGGCGATACTAATTTTTGTTATCACTATTGGAATCAAGCCAGAGTCCGTGCTAAACGTGATGACCTGTGACACAGAAAGCAAAACTCGTATCGCAATAGTACTGACCAATCTAAAAACATTTTGTGGTCAGCTATCAGTTTTTAGAACAACTAACTACTGACGGCTGACCACAAGAATGATTTTAGTAGTCTGCTGCATCGCGATACGAGATTTGCTTTCTGCATCACAGTCCATCAAGTTTAGCACGGACTCTAGCTTGAAATCCAATACTAATAAAAAAATTAGTATTGCCTTCCGAAAGAGTTTAAAGTACTGTCCTAAATAAATGCAAATCAAAATCTTATTTCAAACTTAGAAGTTCTGTAAAACAAAACAAAAAAAAATCTGCAAAATTTACATATTTGTCAGTATCTAGTGTCCTATGTATTTCATCTGAATAAATAATGCACTACTAAAATGGCATCCTAATTTAGGACTTTTGTCTAATTAACAGACTCCGTAGCTTTAATAGTTTTCGAGATAATTAACAAAAATAAAAATAAAGTAATAGGTGATCCGGTTTTTGTGCCGGTAAGGGTATATTAACAAATACGAACATAAATATAAGTACAGTTACAATAAAGGATGTTAACAGAGTAATAAATAATGATACAACAAAATACAAGCAGAGCTATAAATAATGAATTCATTCTATTTTGCAACTCTGGCTGGCTTCACTTGTAAAGCGATTTATATAGTTATTCTGTAATTACTTTATTTCTCCATATGATGCATTACTTATCAATTTACGAAACACTATACAAAAATATATGAATAAGATTGGAATTTTTACGACAAGTTATACAAAATAATTTCTACTTTAAATAAATAAATAAATAAATATAAATATATATATATATATATATATATATATATATATATATATATATATATATATATATATATATATATATATATATATATATTTGGAATCTCGTTTATCACATATTGAATAATAATTGAACGTATTTTATTGTAATCTCATATTTAAAAGACAATTAAAAATTCAAATTCTAACCACAAAACAAATGTTAATTGTTATCAACCTAGGCTGAAAAGACGTTAAGGACGCGTTTATGAGTTCAAGATCCAAAAAATATGTATGTATAACATTCTATTTAAAAAAAATAAAGTTAAGGAATACTCCTGGTAATAGTGGAAGTGACAGATTATTTTGCTTTACTGAAAATGTTGATAAGCTTTTAAATTTAAATTTTTGTTTACATGTTACACTGGTACAGGGTGATAATAAAATGATAAATAGGATTCATTAATTTCAATAGGGGCATGTGGAAATAACGCTTGGCACCAAGTCTGGCGTAAGTTTCAAATTTAAACAGCAAAACACGTAGGATTTCGTCAACCATTTTGCAACTTGACATGAACGAAATACCTAAATATATTTTCCCTATTTCTCGTTACATTTCTTTTCACACTCCAGTGCTCATATTTGAACATTTAACGAAAGGTAAAACGTAACACAAAATTTAAATTTGTATTTTATCCTGCTTTAATTTGAAATTAGAGGGAATTAAGAAAAGTTCGCTAATTTAGATTTCTTGTAATTTTTTATGGTATTTTTATATGCAAACCTAACTTTCGAATTTAATACTCCTAATTTAAAAACATACTAAGTAATTATGAATGAAGGTACTGTTTTAAAAACTGATTCTTCCTAGTCATGAATGACGCGGTTTCTGCCTGGCGTTGCATTATATATTCAAACAATTGTTATTTGGTTTACTTTCGTTGTTTCATTATTTTCTGCTTTCATTTATTTTATGGATTCCAGAATTTTAAATGTCGACAACAGAGAGCTTGAATAGTTATAATTTTGAATAGAGTATGTGTGAATGAGAGGTGAAGAGAGAAGCCAATGCTGCGACATAATTGTTAAATAATAATAACTAATATCTTTTATAAAATTTTGATAGTGTAATAAGGCAAGAATACGGGCAATGGGAGCGTTTGGGCAAAGCTTATCGTAGATGGCAGCAACGGACTAGCGACCTACGCCCGGGAATATTTGAATTGGTATCATCAAAGTTGTAACTTTATAACATGTGAACTATTCAATATATATTGTATATTTAGTTCATAAATAATATTAATTTGAATAAATATATTATTGTTGAATATTACCTTTTCACTTTAATTAGTTTGTAATAGTTCATTTTGCATCTTCGTTCGTTTATGTACGAAGTTTTGTTGTGATGTTATTTAAATTTTGTGACAATGTCGGATAAAGATAATTATAATTTGTGGAAATTAGAAACGCTGAAAACTGCATGAAGATGCCGTGGTGCGAGTGTAAGAGGAAGAAAAAGTCATTTAATTAACAGCCAGGTCATTTTGTTTTGACTATGTAAGGTGAAATTTAATTGATTTTTTTTGTTTTGTACTTCGGGGAAAATATTATTGGCAGTGCACCTCTTCTCAAAATTCTCCTTGTATTCATGAAAATTTGATTTACAAATAATTAACATAAACAAGTTTTAGATATTTGTAAGCCTCACGAAAGTCTTACCAGTATCATAACTTTCTGTAAGGAAATCTGTTTTCTCAAAATGCTGAGAGCAAACAAATGTCGAGTTTGGAGCACATTTTTTTAATTTTAATTCGTATAACCATAACTTTCTTTCTATTCTATCTTTCGCATGCAAGTTTGTTTTACTTTTACAAACACAACAGAACGCATTTTTATTTATGGACCTAACCCCGTTACTAGTGTTGTCGCGAACTAACTTAACAAATTCTGCAAATTTAGTTACACTTTATGCTAGCGCGCTAGACTACGTGTACGTATTTCACTACACACTTCCAGAAAATATGCTAGTCCAGTGCTGCCATTAATTCGCACAATGGGCACCAAACACTCCCATTAGCAAATAAATAAATTTTTATAAACTTTTCTAAATCATAGTTCAGGAATAATATTTTAATTTTGTTATCTTTGTTATTCAAAATTATTTTTCTACAGTATATATACAAAGTATCATTTGCGCTTTCTTTTGTCAACGCACAATGTCACTTTGCCGCTCATGAGCGACAAAGTAGAAAAACGCTCGCTGTCCAACTTTCGAACTATAGAATGTTGAGAAATGTCACTTGTCTACATTCTTAATAGAAACGTTTAGTCAAGAACTAATGGCACTATTGACACTGTAGTTACATATTTACCACCTTCACAAGTCAATCTGACATAACTGCTTTTTCGATATATTACATAACCAAACAAAATGCCGCACTGCAGTGAATAAAATTGGGCATTTATTTACAAAAAAGAAAGTATAAAATGCTTAGATTAGATTGAAGCAATAGCACAAGAAGAATGAAAAATAACGGTAAATTAAATATAAAATAAAATTGTGTGAACAGTTGTGCTGCCACCTGCAAAAGTTTGACGTGAATGCTCCCATTGGACATCCACTTTTTCACTTCACTAGTTTAATGTAGGTACTTGAAACAAATAAATTATACAATAACTTATAATATTCATTACAAAATTGTCATTAATTTTTTGTAAAAACGAAAGCCAAAACAATATCTTAAAGTCATATGTGAATACGTTCCTATCTTCACTGCAAAACTATTGAGTAGTACTGTAAGTACAAAGTGTACATTTTATTATTTTTTATTGTGGAGGACCCCATTATGGCAACTGTAGAAAAAATCATGTGTGTTTCGAGCGCAAATGGACATTGTCGATTTCGAGAGAATGCCACGCTTCTGCGTCGCGCGTCTACAACCTCTCAATCGATAATGTCCCATTTTGCGCTCTTAATACACAAATAACCATTTTAGCAATAATTATCATTTTTCCCACAACGGTTTGTTGAGCTTAGCTGTCAGAAGACTGACAGTTAAGTGTTCAAAATTAAGTATTTAAGTTATTACAAGCATACGTGCAGGGTTGATAGTTTGTAACAGGTGCCTTACCCTGTACTCTGCACCCCCTCAAGATAGCTGCTCGTGAAGATAGCGCTTTGTTTTTGATATAGTCTGTATTAGTTACTCACGGAGTAAACATGAAAAAGTCGGGGTTTTGTTGTCAACAAGACATGTATTGTTTTAGTTTTGGGCGTTGGCTCATAGCCAGCCCACTGTGTAACAATGTAATTTGTTTAATCTCTAGATTAAGTGTTCAGTAATGTTTAACTTAATCAATTGTTCATAATAAGGCCACAAGTTAGTTGTCATCGTTGGAAAACAAGTAAGCGCACCACCACATATGGTGGAAGACCACATTGTATCAATATTTAACAAATTTAAAAAATACGGGTATATAATTTTTAGCTCTAAAATTATATTGATTTAAAATTATGGCCTATTATTTATTTTTTACGGTATTCTTTTTCTCTCTTAATGTCTGAGAATCGTACTAGGTCATCCAATTTTTTACGTAGTCCAAAGTACAGATTTGTCAAAACCCAAAAAAAATCAATAAATGTAAAAGGTTAAATAAATAAAAAAAATATTCAATAACTGCTTTGATAGTTTGTTATTTGTGTATCATGTGCGCAAAATATTATGTGTACTGCACGAGAGTGTAGGCTTTAGCTGAGTCAAAAAACACTCGAGAAGACTATACCTACTGTACGAGTACATATTTCCCGCACAAGGTGCACACAATATTTTTTCTACAACTAAATTTAATATTTATATTTAGAAAGCAGGAATAACTATTTAATAAAATCTGATGTGGCCAGCACATTACCTTCCGTCAGTTGTATGTATTTTGTACAAATTCCACACAGAAAGTTCTTTGCAAAAGATTCCATATTTCTAGTACATTATCTTTAGCCAGTTCTATGTATTTTGTACAAATTCCATTCAGAAAGTTTCTTGTAAGAGATTCTATAGATTTCCAGTCAAATTATAACACAAACATACTATGTCAATTGTACTTGTCAATAAGAATTTTCTTAATATAGTATTGAATATGAAGTATAAAATGTAATCAAATCGTACAGAGAATAAAATATTCTTTAATATTTATAATAACATTAAATGTGAAAAAATTATATTTAACAGCGTTTTTTTTTTAAGAAAAACTGTTAAAATCTTTAAATACGGTACTTCCGGTCGACCAATTTTAACCAAAATCTAATCAGCATCATCGTAAAAATAGTAAAATCGTATTCTAAGAACGTGTTTCATTGAAAACTCACCACCGAATTTTTTGACCGAAGACAATACTTTCCTTACGTAAAGGTAACGAAAGGTAAAAATAACCTCTAAGTGATAATATAACAGTGTTGCATTTTCCTATAATTTGACTCATTTAATGTTGAATTTTTACGCAAATTTCCTCGCGAATATCATATAACATTTATGAAATTATATACATTTAATGATATTAAAAACATATTCACAATTTAAGCTTCCTATTATGGGTCAAACTGACCCAATTTGATGTTATTATTAGGTACATATTTGAAACTATTGAAAATTATGGCTTCATATTACATGTAATCCACAAACATGGTCAACAGTATATTTCTTTTAAATTTCAGAACATTGATTACATTTTTAATAAGAATAAAGTTAAGAGTAACATATGTGGTAAATGGGTCAGTTTGACCCAGTGTGGCTACTTTCATAAATCAACACATAGTAATTGTGAATAGAAACATTATCGTCATAGGTGACTTTTCTTTATTTTGTGTATTACCGTTTGGTGTATCTAAGGAGTTCATTTTGTTTTCATTTACAAGATTACAAGTGAACTTCGGTTCAATAAACATTACTCGGCTTGGTAAGTGCAAAGCTGAACTAGAAGAGCTCTGTTATATTGAAGTGAAATTGGTTGAAGCAGAGGATATTATTGACGTGAATGACCCTAATGAAGACGATAATGTTTCGTTAGTCAGTGAGGAACCTGATGAATTAGAAGTTTAAGATGATCAAGAACAGCTAACTAGTAGTGCAACTCAAAATAACAATAATAGCTAACTTGCTAGTACGTATACTTTCAAAAGAGGGACTAAGAGGTGGCCAATATGCCTATTCTATAATATTATAGGTTTGACTGATAAAAATTCTTATGTTTTGTACCTACGTTCACACAATTTATAACTCTAACAAATTGCACAAAAGGCGCGTATTTATGAGCAAAAATGGGTTATGAATCAACAAAGGCATTGCGTGAAGAAAAAGTATGTATTAAGAACAGATAACTAAGGGTAAGAAATTATCTTGATATAGTTGCCGGCTCAAGTCTTTCAACTATGAAGATGTAAATAATGTGTTCGAAAATCAAACAAAAAGTGTAAATTTGGCACTAATTTGTAAGTCAAAGACATGCTAGTATGTTTTGTGATAATTTCACTGATTAATATAAATTTGTTATTTGATTATAATTAAGTTATTTTTTGGATTTTTTAATAAATAAAACAATTATTGTTTGTTTACACTTTTTGTGCACATATACTCGTATCAGAGACCGTATTACTGTAATAAACTAATTTATAATAATAAAAATTATCTAATGCAACTAATAATGACATCAAAAAGATGATAATTTTGGTCTGGGTTAATGAGACCCATTTACCAAATGTGACTATATATACTTCGGCATAACAGGGAGGTTAAAATGCTTGTTTTATGTCTGATTTTGGAAGTGTGCCCGAGATAGTGCACCTACGTAATTAATGAAGTAATGACATATTTCAAATATGTTCTCAGTACGAATCTGTCATGATAAAGTGAGGAATTTATTCAACAAAATATATCTACGTTCGCAGAAAGCAATTTTAGAGTAAAAATTGTAAAAAGTTTTTCATTCTATGAACGTGTAAAAAGTAGACAAAAACCTACGTATTTTGTGAATTAAAATTAAATTTGCAGATGGTGCAAAAAGCTTTTTTATTGTATGGGCAAGGTATAATAACGTACGTACACTATATGAAAATAAATGAGGTTACTAAGAAAAAATCTACATATATGACTTTCACAATTATTTCACAGCTCAATCAAAATATCATATGGTGGAGGATCCCATTGTCATAATATAGTAATAAATTCACAATTAAAATCATAATATCAAAAAGATAATTCAAAAACATATAATTTATAATAGGTCACATTTATGAAGGATTGCTGGCCTCATCAATTTTTTAAAAGCACAAATATATACAAACATAAAGAAAAATATTTGGTTAGAGTCTACCTTAACGGCAGCTATAAAACATTTAGGGAGAAATAAAATAATCTCCAACCCTCAGCATCTCTTGCTTGTGACTTCTCCGCTGGGGGGTTCCGGTCGTTTCGAACATCAGATGAAAAATTTTTACATCTCGTTGATGTGAACATCAGCAGTTGGGCGTAGGCTGGCGCGACATGACGCTAGAATGTCGCTATATTCGTCATACGTGAGCCATTGTCCTCGAGACACCCGAATTCGGCGTTATTCTGCGCGCGGAATGTCAAGTGTGTTAGGGCCACGTTCTTTGCATGGAATTCGAGGTTATCCTGATGATGAAATGAGGATTTGAAAATGTGGGACTTATATGCTTTACAAATATGTTCGTGCTTTTAAAAGTTTGTATAGTTCGTTCAAAGTTTCTAAGAATAATAATTGTCAAAGTTATAGCGATGTTTTTTTTGCAACTCTAATCAGATTTAACTCACACTTTTAAACTAAAATACTGGGCCATTCTGTTAGTTGGAATCAATATATTTTACATACTTTCTTTTGAAATATGTTTAAATCGATACCTACTCGTTAAGAATTAATATTTATATGTTAAGGATCAATGCTAAAAGTTCAGTCTCAATTGGAGAATCGTTCAAAATATACAGCAAATAAAAAGTCGGAGGACAGGAAAATATTATTAAGATAATTTTATTTTCTAAATAATTTAATTAAAATAATGTTACATGCATTGATATACCTATTCGAGAAATTTGTCCACTATGGAATTTTACTAGAATATGCCCAGGAAGGGAGCAGGCACAAATACGAACGAAGGGAGGCGGAGATAGCCGATAGAGAACAATAGAACCCTTCTACACCTTTTCAGAAAAAGTGAATTAATTTTCAGTAAATTTTAATTATTTTAGAAAAAAGTAGGTAAGAAAAAAGTAAATTTAATTTCAGGTTAAACTAAATCAATTTGAGAATGTATTTATGAATAAAATAACATATAGGTACATAATGCAGTATTAGTGTTCTACACATAAAAGTGATAGTCTTCGTATGCGTTAAGTATTTGAGATTAACTATGCTGAAGATTATTTTCCGTAAAAAATAGATACTGAAATTGAAATTACTTTTTCTGAAATTGAAGTTATTTTTTCTGTAAAGTTGAACAGGTGGGTACAGATCGGTAATTATGTACGGGAAAGGGTAGCATTTAATTGGCCAAAATTATATAAGAACTGCAACAAGCGAGCTAGGGAGTAGTCATTTAGAATTAAAGATAAGGTATATTCGAAAAATAAACTGTCAATTTAATATATTTTTTTGTTGGCTATTTCACTCGTAAATTTATAAGCCAATCCAAATTCAGGATTCTACGTAGTTACCAAGTTTCATTTCGACAAAACAACGTCACAAAAATTTATTCGCACCCTTTAAGCCAATAAGATGTATTTTTACAAGTAAGTGTGTTTTGATAAGCGAATTTTTTTTGACATTTTAGAAACATATTGTTTACATACCTGTCAAAGTGTGTATATTATCAGTGTTATCAGTTTTTATTAAAAACGAGTCGATTCAGACAGGAATTTATTTAAAACGTTGAAAAGGCAAACTTAAATATAACACCTCAAAACACAATAAAAATTACAAGAATTTTGTCAAGAAAAAAAATATATAAATGATTACCTGATTTTTATTTTGGAAATAGTCATCCGAATACCATTCGTGGTTAAATTTTATCCTAGAAAAATTTTCCGATTTCTTTACTCGAGCCTGTTGCCAATTTATTTCGTCACATTGATAAAAAATCACTCGTTTGACAACTCGTGATTTTTTTGACAATGCCACTCAGTAAATTGTTAGGCAACCAGCTCTCGTAACAATCTGAAAATTTTTCTGGCAAAAATTTACCACTTATGATATTATATATGAAAAATATTGAAATTATGGAGACATGGATGTTCTTTAATGAGTAAATTTTAACAGTTACTAGTTCTGCTAATAACTTTTCTGCTTTTAGTAAAGCGACAACGAAAATACCTACTCTCAGATTCACTCATACTTCTTGTTTATTAAGAGGTTATGCCCGTGGTAAGTTTATTTCGAATACCACTACTACTACTTTTCTTATCTCCATAATTGGCACACAAATTACAAACAATAACAAAATTCTAATCTAATTTCTAATATATAACCGCCGTAACCGCCAACTTCGCGCGAATTTGTAACCGGTTACTGAAAAACCGCGGTTAGCGTGGTTCCTAATATACCTTTACAGATTTGAACCGCACCCCCCCCCCCCTTTCCCCTGCAGCTTAATAACCTGGAATATCCCATATTCCATAAGAGAAAATCATAAAAAAAGTTACGAGTTTCATGCATCAAACAGGCGCAAATGTACATACAATCTGTATTGATATAACGTTGCAAAAATATCAGCATTTAAAAATTTATACCTGACCCGTCTTCGAAAAAAACCCTTCTCAGGAACCACTAAATACTCTTAAAACTTGTGACGCGGGTTTAGAAACACCCTGTATCTGCTGTCATGTTTAAATAATTTCTGTTCTGACATTGGTCTATCCCTTGTAGTGTCATAATTTTTCAAAATGAGAGCACAAAATATAAAAACTAGTAAATGAGAAAGCAATTTCTTTATTGCAGAACCAATTACGTCTAATATCTCTGAACATGTACAAATGTAGAAATACAAAATATTTCATGAATTTTTCCCTGAGAGAAACTCACATAAAAGCGAAGCCTGTGAAACAATAAAGAAACAGATCCCGTCCTTCTTGAACTTTGTGCGCCCAGGTAATTGAAAGATATAAAAAACTGTGGATCGTTGCATGACAACTGACAAAATGTCGAACAAACACAGACAGAAATAAATCATCATATAACATAATCATGTATTGATATTGTCTTGCTACATTTATCACATGCCGCAGCCAGCGTAACAGGTCTGCAACACTTATCAACGTCATCTGCCCCTGGTGGCGGTCGTTGAGTTGGGTTGGCAGCCGCTCGAAGCCAAGCAGAGGGTTCGAAGTCCAATAACCAAAATCCACAACTTTGTTCAAATTCCAATATAGATAATTTAAAATCCATAAGGGAAAACAAATATTATATTTCAAATATTAATGTGCCCGTTGTTTTGGCTTCTAAATTGAATATTGTATATTTTACATGATTTATAATGCTGATGTTATAAATAAAATATTAGAGAAAATTTCATGTTAGTACCGGGCTTATAAAAAGAAAATGCTAACATACAGATTACTTTTTGCTAACTTTGTATTTAAGTAGGACCCGTAGACATTCTGTGCCTCACAGAATCCGCGAAAGATTAAAACTTTTAAAATTTAAATCCTGTAAATAACTGTAAAAATAAATGTTTAAACCACCAGGACGCGTTCTTTTGTTAAAAAAGAAAAAAGTGAGCGCTCGCATTGTTTAAATTTTACCCATCCAACGGTTTACAAATTTTTAAATAATTTGATCTAAATACTATGAAATATTTTTATACTTACTACTCTGTAGTACACATATGTAGTTTTGTTGCAAAACATATTTAGTTCACATAAATAATATTTAGTAGGTAGGTAAAATAAATAGATGAATGAATAATTATTAATTTTAATTTGATTTAAAAACAAAATGTTTGTATTTTACTGTTTTCGGTACCTTAAAATATTAATATACAGTGGGTCCCATTTAGAACTGCCATCATTGGGATCTAAAGATACAATGTAGCTTAAATTGAACTTTTTGTGTACCTATAGGGGACAATCACAGATGTGCTTTTGTTTTTTCAAAAATTCTCGTAGATAATGACGAAAAACTGAATTTTGTTAATTTTTTCTTTTTCAAATAATTTCTAAACTATTAGTAATCGAGAAAAATGTTCAAATAAAGAAGTTAGATATTTTTATTACCAAACCAGTGGCGTACGAAATAAATTTTTATATCCATAAATTTCTGAGATATAACACAAACTTTTATTTTTTTTAATGGAACCTATATCTGATTTTAGTTTTAAAAAAATCGTTATTTTTTCTCTTTTCAATGAAGAAAACTTCATTAGAAGCATTCGTAGCGAAAGGCATTTCTAGGAAAAATAGCAACAGAGAAAGTTCAAATTACATATTCTTGATGAAAAATGAAAATGATTATAGTACTTGTGACTGTATGCTTTTATTTGAATACAGGTAAAATCTAGTGAATATATGTCCCTCTGATAATATTCCTTTAGTTTATATTTTTTAATTTCATAACAACAAAGAAATACTTATGAACAATAGAGAAAATTTTATTATAATGTAAATTACTAATTACATAAAAAATGGTTATAATAATAATTGTTAATGGGCCCTATTCTGTAACTCGGTGGTTAATTTTTAACCACTGGTTAAAATTTTTATCCAATAGTTATTGATTTGACAACCATAAATCCCTTTTTTTGTCATATGTCAACATACTTGATTGGTTAAAAAATTTAACCAGTGGTTAAATATTAACCACTGAGATACAGAATAGGCCCCAATGTAAGTTTTTATGTGAAAATCTCTCTGATGAGCTATCATTATCATGAATAGTTTCACTTGTAATAAGAAGTATAATATTTATAACATGTCAGTAGTATAGCAGCGACACGTCTAGTTCTAGATTACTTCAAGGTCAAACAATAATATTCCTTTTTTAGTATTATTTAGCTTAAAATGTTTAATTTATGTAAACAAGTGTTGTAATCGAACTTTGTAGAGAATTTGTAACGGATATAGATACAAAATCAATGGGAGACTGTTTTGCTTGAAGAGTATTTAATCATTTAAGTGTAATGTGTGTTTAAACAGCAACACATGCATTCATACATACATAATATATAGACGCACAGATATTATTCATAGGTAGTTATAGAAAGTAGTTTGTGTAATTACCATTGAAATTACTTTGTTAATATCTATATGATTTTCACAAGCATATTATTACATATAACTAAAATATTATGTTACTGTTTCGTACAACAAGAATAATAATTTTTGATGCTGTAGGAAGTTAGTTTATAGTTACTTTGTTAAACTATTGCAATACTTAATAAAGTTCAAATTATTGCTAAACTTAATACACAGCGAACAAACACAATATTCCATATTTTACATAAACAATAGTTAACACAGTATGTAGGTAGGTATTACATGTCATAATTACTACATACATATGTGTATGACTTTGTGCATGAACGCAGTACTCAGATTTAATTTAATTGACTA